>BQNB010049280.1:3475-42116 GCA_026074375.1 Tanacetum coccineum
AGAATGGTTTGAGGAAGATAAAGATAGTAAGAAGAATGATAAGGATGGCTTATTTAATTTGAAAGCATATGATCAAAGTAGAAAAGAATGAGGATTTAGGGGATAGATTCTAAAAGTGGTTTAGCAAAATGTAGGATGTTTAGCTGGGTCTAATAAAGAATAGTTAACTGCACAGAAAACCAGGTAGTCACAGTAAAATTTTCGTGACTTCTGATGGTGGTCCCATATATACATGGCGGTCCCAGATATATAAGGGGGCCGCCCCTTGTTTATGGGGGCCGTTCTCTGGAGACAAAGAAATTTTCCAGTTTTCCTAATTTTCTGCAGATCCTGAAAAAAAATAATTATATTTTTCCCTTTTGCAATCAATTCTATTTCATCATGAATCATCTAATGCTTAACAATTAAATTCATAAAACTAACCATTAGAAATTCAATTAAAGAAACACATATATTCATATTGACTAATAGATAAGCATGGATATCATCATAAAGGTAATTATAGTGTATCAATTACCATGAAAACAAGTGTTTAGGAAGATAAAATTAAAAGATCATTCAAGTCAAGTTATGTTGCCCGTAATACATGCTAAGTTACTACTAAATGATATAAGTTTAAGTGCTTAAGCTTCATAAAATAATAGGTAATATAATTAATAATGTCACAAGGCACATTTCCATATTGCTCACTTCCTCATATTTCTCCACAAGTTTCTGAGGCCTTTCCCGATTGACCTTAATCCACCACGATGCTCATCTCGAATTTGAACTTGACGGTTGATGATTTCGGTTTGACGGGTGTAAAAAGGTTCCAAGTGAGGTCAACATTGGGTGGGTTTGAAAATTTTGAGGAACTTCATTTGTCAAGGAATTGACATAACGAATTGGGGAAGGAGTGCTTGCACGCGAGGTACCTTCATCATTTCCATCATCATCATCATCGTTAAGATGAGATGAGGATGGTTGACCAAAAGTGTAGGAAGAAGAAGTGGAGTGACGACCTCTTCTAGTGCCAAGATCCTTTCTAGTCTTTCTCTCTTATTGAGCGGTAAGAGGATTCATGATCGTACAACACATAAGACTCATTATGCAATTCTCGATTTTCATTCATGACAAATTTAAACAAACGAGTTAATAATATACCATAGGGTAGAATTAACCTCTTTTGTTTAGTGACCCACTCCATTCGTTTTGCCATGAAATAGGCAAGGTTAAACTTTTCAAAGTGTACGACACAATAAAGCATGTAACAAAGACACGCGGGAACATGGTCTCGATTACCCCCAAACAAAAAACATTTTCCCGAATAATCTCTTCTAAAGGCTTCAGGGTTGGCTCAATTTCACGAGTCAGAATTTGATAATCATGAACAACAATTTCTTCCTTATGACGAATACGGGTGACTTGACCTTCTCGATTAATTCAAATAGACAAAATGATGTCATCAGGAGAAGGAGGGTTGGTTTGATATGGACCATCCGTAGGGACACCATATGCCAACTCATCAAGTGACCATTTATCAGTAAAGACACAGGCACCCTCGCAAGGTAGGTCAAGAATTTGAGCAAATTCTTCAAGAGAGTAAGAAAAGAATTGATTTTGAATTACAAATTCGATGAACATTTAACCTTCGTCGGAATAGTTTATTTGATATTGACTATAAAACTCAAGAATGAAATGAGGACAAATTTGGTCATTAATCTCAAGGAGACACTCAAACTCAACAAAATGAAACAAAGACCGAACATAGTTTAGATCCGTAAAGTTTTCAAAAACCGCCCGACCCTCATGGATGTAGCAACTTTCAAGGTTTCTCAGTTTTTCTTTTATAGGTGAACGGTATTCATGTGATATTATTGGGATATAGTGGCTTGTATTTTTGTTATCTTCAGATGACTTACGAGGCATGATTTCCTAAAACAAAAGCAAAATCACATTTTATTACCGTTTCACTTTATTGTTGTATTGACATTGTTGCTAGTGTGTGCTTAAATATGACAAGTGTGGAGTAACGATTAACTAGATCATAAAATAATAAATCTTGTGAGTCTATCCCATAAAAGCTAACCTTAATATTGATTTTGCTCATCCAAACATGTCGAAAAATACATATGAATTATGTATCTCGACCTTTGTTCATGAGATCATTATGCATGTGTTTGAAAATGTTTTTAAGTTGTATTAACAATGCATAACCACAATTTTATTATGTTCCTAACGTGAGTAATTTGAAAATAAAATTGGGGTTTCGTTTGAAATCAATTTTTTAACAAACTCATAAATGTATGCAAATCCCATGTCTACGGGAAGCATATTAGTTATACATTGTATCCTAGTGGTCCTAATTATGCACAATGGAAGGAAAAATGAAAAATCCCCAATTTTAATTTTTGTGTTCATCATGAACCCTAGACTAAAATTGAAAGAAAATAGATGAAATGACTTACAATTGATGATGTTGATGATGTTATGAATGATTATAGGTGTTGATTTTATCTTTCAGAGGGTAGTGTTTTAATGGGTGATTTTGAGTTTTTGGGTGGTTTTGTTCGTGTTCGTCGCTGTAGAGAAGAAGGGGTGTGTTTGGTTTTGTTTTTGGAATTTTTTTTGACTAAGTGTAAAATATGATGTTTGCTGTTGGCGGTCCCATATTTATCAGGCGGGCCTAAATATATTGGGGGCCACCGAGGATATGTGGGCTGCCCTCAGCAAGGCATTTTGGACTTAGTTTTGACAAAAATTTTACAAATAGGAGTAACATTTTAATTTGCATTTCGCAAATTAAAAATGCTTAAGGTACTTCGGATGAAGTATTTAAGTTGTCAAGACACAGAATAGAACACGGAATAGAATTGAGACAGAAGAAGGAGAAGCGGACTAATGTGATTTATGAAATGTGTTCCATCATTCCTAAACCAAGACGTAGATAGTTGAACGATTCACGTTTAAGGGGTTTCGTAAGAATGACGGTGATGTTGTCGACATATGGCACTTTTTTGATTGAGATATGTCCTTTATAGACATTATCACGAAGAAAGTGGTGACGAATTTTGATGTGTTAGTTCGAGAATGTTGCATTGGGTTTTTGCTAAGGTCAATAAGAGGTTGTTTTATCCATAGTGCTTGTTGACATGCCTTTCCGGTGTTTACGTATTCGGCTTCGGTAGTAGATATAGAAAGAGCGGTTTGTTTCTTCGAGAACCAAGATGTCAAACAACATCCCACGAACGTACAAATACCGCTAGTGCTCTTTCGGTCTACATAATCTCCCGCATGATTAGAGTCGGCATATACTATTGTTTCTATGTAGGTCCCCTTAGGACACCATAATCCTAAGTGCGTATTGACTTTAATGTATTGGATGATACGCTTAACCGATTCAAGGTGAGAGGTTTTGGGAGCCTCTTGGAAGCAGGCACAAAGGCAGACACTAAACATGATATCGGGACTACTTGACATTAGGAATAATAAACTACCTATCATGCCTTGATACTTGGTACTATTTACCGACTAAGACTCTTCGTCTTTTGTGACTTTGGTATCAGAGGACATGGGGGTTTTCATTGGTTTAGATTCTTCTAAGTCAAATTTCTTAAGCATTTTTTTAATATATTTAGATTGATTAAAGAAAATATCATCTTTCATTTGTTTTATTTGTAGTCCAAGGAAAAAGTTAAGTTCACCCATCATGCTCATCTTTTTGAACTCGTAATGCTTGATTTTCGCAAATAATTCATCACAAATGGTCTTGACAGTAGAACCGTATATAATGTCGTCAACATTTCTTTCGAACGAGATGAGGTTAGAATTTTCTTCTTTGTAAAAAGAGTGTTATCTACCATCCCATTTTATATTCATGTTTATATAAGATAAGCTTTTGGATCTATCATACCAAGCTTGGGTGCTTGTTTAAGACCGTATAAAGATTTCTTTAGTTTTTAAACATGATCCAATTTTTCAAGTTAATGAAATGTTTTTTTTCCTGGAAGGGTTTGTGCTACGTAACCTCCTCTTTGTTAAACCGTTCAGGAATACACTTTTTACATCCATTTGGAATAGCTTAAAATCTAAAGCACAAACATAAGCTAATAGTATCCTAATTGACTCAAGTTCTAGCAACTGGGCTTAAGTTTCGATTATAATCGATGCTCTTCTTGATGATAGCTTGGGCAATACTAACCTAGCCTTTTATTTCGTGAAAACAATATTTCTTTGTCTACTTTTTCTAACACCACTTAGTTAATTTTAATCGTCTTAGTACTAGGTTGTGGAACTAACTTTCCAAACTTCAGTTGGCTATAAATTAATTTAATTTCTTCTTGCATAGGGGGAGACGTTCACATCTTTTATCTGCTAAGGCTTCATTCACATTTTTAGGGTTAGTATAGATTGATATAAATTCAAAAGAAAGTTAACTTTGGTTTTGGGCTTGTGATCTAAGGGTTCTTTGGTTAAGGTTTCTTATGACATTTTCTAATGGATGGTTCCTAGATTCCTTAATATTGACCATTTCGTCAATCTCTAAAGTTTCATCCTCAATGTCATTTTCTAGGTTTTTCTTTTTGGTAACCTTAATTGCTTCTTATTCATCTAAGTCATCATCTACCAAGGGTGATGTTTTAGAGGGTGGAGGAGTCTCATCGAATGTCACGTTGAGTGATTCTTTGATTTTCCTAATGTGGTTATTAAGGATAATGTAGGCTTTACTATTTTAGGAGTATCCTAAAAAGATACATTCATCTGACTTTGGGTCAAACTTTGTAAGGTAGTCTTTAGTGTTTAAAATGAAGCACTTGCTTCTAAACACTCTAAAGTAATCTAAAGTAGGTTTCCTACCTCTTAAGCGTTCGTAAGGTGTTTTTCCTAAGATGGCTCTAATTAGGATTCGATTGAGAATGTATGTTGAAGTGTCTATAGCGTTACACCAAAACTTTTGTCATAATGATTGCTCATTCAACATAGTCCTACTCATTTTTTGAAGTGTCCTATTTTTTCTTTCAACCACGCCATTTGATTGAGGAGTGCGTGGAGCTGAGAAGTTATATGTAATTCCATTGGCATTACAAAACTCTCTAAATTGCACCTCATTATCAAATTCCCTACCGTGGTCGGTTCTTATTGACACTATTGTACATCCTAATTGGTTTTGAATTTTCTTACTAAATATTTCGAATTGATCGAAAGCTTCGGTTTTGTCCTTAAGGAATCTAGTCCAAGTATACCTAGAGTAGTCATCTACTATGACTAAGGTGTAGCGGTTTCCTCCGTAACTCCGTACGGCGGATGGACCGAAGAGATCCATATGAAGGAGTTCTAAGCATCTAGTCGTTGAGACTATATTCTTAGCCTTATGACTAGCGTGAGCTTGCTTTCCAATTTTGCAAGCATCACAGAAGTGTTGATCAAACTTAAGCTTAGGTAAGTTTCTAACTAATTCCTTAGATGCTAACGATTGAATGAGACGCATATTTGCGTGACCTAATCTCCTATGCCACAACGTGGAGATTCCTAGGTTTATGTATCTTAAATTATGCAGAGACGCAGATTTTTCACCGTGTTGTTACAACAGATCTTGCCAACAATAACAAAACAGATTATTTGTTGCACTAGATCATTGACACGAAAGCTCAACTATATTTGACTATTTTAGCAGGTTATTTGCCGTAAAGATGTTGTAACCCGCAACATTCCAAGTCTGACATGCGTCCAATCGTTCTGTCCGTGATAGCTAATCACCCAAAAGGGGAGGTTAATTCTATAGATCTATTTATATCAAATTCGCGCTCAATAAGCAAATTAACATACTACATTATGCTCAATTGGTAGTTATGTTAATGGGTCGGGTAGGGGTTCGTTTGCTACTTAGGCTATAACATAATCATATACTTTAACACTTGCGTCACATTATATAAAACAAGCCATTGTTTCTCATCCCAAATAATAGTAAAGCAGCTGTAAAACTGTAAATGTCAGGGCCTATGTAATTTCCTTGAGTACAGAATAGTCCAAATAATCACAGATAAAAGTCACGGCAACGCGATAATTGAACCTATTTAATTTAAGGTCGGTTAATAAGTACTGAGTACTTAAATTAATAACATTGAATATAATCTTATAGTCTGTTACCTGTACTATCAGTTCGGGCTATTCATAATTAACGAGGTCCTGACATGACGTTACGAGGAGTTTAGGACACTTAAAGCGTAAATTCCCAACAAACTGTCGATACGCCATCCGAGAGCTCATTATGAACTACCCTAGTAGTATAGCCTTTGATCAACCACCTCATTTATTCTTATAGCATTAATAAGATAATCGTGTTTTAGTAAATATATTTATAAAGTGGAAAAGTTTATATTCTATACTTTTCGTCAAAAAAATGACTAATTTGGTCGTTTTAGCCCCTGTTTTGCTCGCGTGTCACTTACGTCACTCGTCTTCGTGTATGAGAAGCGATCAAATTATTACATTTTAAGTTTTTAACGATTCTGCGATGAATTTGAATAGTAAAATTATGTTCATGACAAGTTAATTAGTCGTTTTAGGCTTTAATTAGCGTTAACTTGTAATTCATTAATAAAAAACTTATTGTTTTAATCCCGATTATTAGTGATTCTCAAGTACGTTTTTTGGTATTAAAAAGGTATTTATATGTTATAAAGTTGGGTCAGTGATGGAATAGTACTTTTTAAGTTCATAGTTTTATAAAATTATTTTATTAAATAATTTAATCTATCGAACATGTGTGTTTATTCGGTATAATTCCGTTTTTTAGCGATTTTTGAGATACGATCTGTTAATAAAAATGTTATGATCATATTTTAGATGTATTTAAAAAATGATAAGTTGCTGTAATGGAATAGAACTTTTATAAAATTGTTTTTATAAAAGTATTATAGTCGTAAAACTCGTTTTTAATCGTATCTTTGTTGTTATAGATCGGTTTTTACGAGTTTTTATCATTATGGAATCATCACCGAGAGTTTAATTATTACTATTTATAAATACTCCATACTGTCTCCTCTAGAAAATTCGAATTTAGACAGCCCCTAAGTATTCATGTATGTTTCTTTATAAAAAACAGGGTTTTTAGGTATTAATTACTTTCAGTAGGTTTACTATAAAAACTTTGATAACCCTATTTTCATATGTGCGTACTTATAATAATGTCCAGTGTTCATTACATCTGTCCTATGTAATTTCATTGTTTCAAGTTTAACAATTTCTTTCCATTATTTTCAATGTGAAGATATAAAGAAACATTATAAAAACCACTAATTTTAACCTAAACAATTTTTATACTTACTCATAGGTTACTCATACTTTTATTTTTTACTTTCCATAAATATAGGAAACCATATGACCATAAGAATAAGCGCATATAATTCATTACCATATACTAATTAACTCATTATTTATATTAGAAGTACTTAGCGTTGTGTATGGATATATTTAACATGTAAACTCATACATTCATATGAAAAAGTATAAGAAGGAATAAGAAAACCTTAGAGTTGCTGTAAGAGATGATGATAATAAGTGTTTCTTTTTAAACCGATGTTTAGATTCAAAAACAAGACTTTCAAGCTATATAACCCTAGTATTAGGTTTCAAAACCATAATCTTTACTATTTCTCTTTATTCCTTGCAATATGACTTGAAACATTCTTAGATATACAACCCTTAGAATTACCTTAAGATTGAGGTGTAAAGGTTGTTTAATCTTAGAATTCTAAGTGTGGATTGTGTGTGGTGCTCATTGTGTCGTGGGTTTTGAGAGTGACTAAAGGAAGAGTTTTGGTGATGATTGATGGTTAGTATATAAGACAAGAACAGAGTGCATGCATGCATGGGTATTTTTAGTGAAATATCCCCAACTAAAAAATTAAAATTGGTTACTTTTCTAATCCCTAGTTCATGGTTAAGTAAGTCATGTTGATAAAAGGTAATGAGTTTTTGTATCTCTTATGCACCTTTTTAATATTAAGAGATAATTAGATAAGTGGTAAACTTGTGGTTCATTCTCCTTAGCAATTTCGGCATATATAACATTTATGATGTTACTTTTTATTTTATTTTGGGTATTTTTTTTTTATCGGGTATAATTCGTGGGTAGTCGTCTTAGGCGTAGTAAGGTTTTGGGAACTTCTGGGCTAATGCCTAAATCGCATTTTTTATCGCGAAATCGTAAGCATTTTTAGTGCAATAAAATAAGATGAACAAACGTTATTAATTATCCTTCTTATATAATCATATATACACTTGTTGATTGTAAACATTTATCGATTGATGACCGTTTATCATTGCTATGAAATCATTTTCAGTTTACGCGATTTAATTAACGTTTCGGGTTAAGCAGTAAAGCGTTGTAAAACACTAAAAAATAAATTGTGAATTACAGAATGTCTTACAATGACCTAAAATACGATGGTGTTTATAGTCTCTCACCCCGTTTAGTTAGCTGATGCCTGATCTCTCAAGGTTAAGACGCAGCACTTGAACGGTTGGCCCCGGGTACTCTTTGAGAACAATTTGTGGGTATTTTTCTAGAATGATCTTCGCATTCCCATGTAAACTTGGACTCTCTTGGAAGTTCCATCGAAACCTTGTCTAAAGGGTTACGGCTTCGCTTCAACTGTTTAACTTCAGGAATCTGTGATCTCTATCGGTTTCCTCGACAAAACTGAAGCTTGTCATCAAAAGAAGTCATCCAACGAACGGTAAGGGTTTCGCGGCAATGACACTTCTTTTAGTTAGACGACGTGAAAATGTATTATGAACTTTGCTCAAGCTCCTCAGGAAGCTCGAGCTTGTATGCAACGCTCCACAACCTTTTTATTACCTTGAAGGGTTCACAAACCTTAGGATTTAATTTCCCCATTTGCCAAAACGTATAAACCCTTTCCAAGGCCAAAATCCTTGAGCATCACTTTATCTCCAACTTCATACTCCATGGCGTACGCTTCAATTCAGGTAGCTCTTTTGCTTTTCCCGAGCAAGCTTGCATCCTTTGTTATAACTGAATGATCTTCTCTGTGTCTCTTGATACGATATCTCTGGGCCGGTGAGATGAACTTCTCCAACTCAGCTCAACAAACAGTTGCGAAATACGTCCATTTTCTACGTAAAGTGCCTCAAAAGGGTGCTGCACTTAAGCTGCATGATAACTGTTATTGTATGGAAAATGAAAACTCGCACCAATGGCAAATGTATTACCACCAACATTCCAAGTCGGATACACAAGTCTAAGAATATCTTCGAGAGTTTGAATGGGTCTCTCGCTTTGTCCGTCAGGTTTGCGGGAATGATATGCCGTACTCCATATCTATACTTGTACCTCAAAGTCTTTCTGTAAGTAGCACCTCTAGATAATCAGATGCGAACCCTTGGGTCACGATACAAATAATTCGAGACGGTATTCCATGCCTTGTTTACTACTTTCCTTCAGGTACATTCTTGCACTAGTTTCTCCAGAGGGGTCAGTTTCTTCATGGGTATAAAGATTGGGTCTTTGTAAGACGGTCACGATTTCCAAATGGAGTTTGTCATAACCCTTTGTGATGGACTTTGGTAAGCTTTGTGACAAAATCCATTGTGATATTGTCCACTTCAATGGAGGTTAATCTCGGGTTGTACAAAACAAACCCGTTATGTCATCTGATGTTCGGCCTGACCTTTGCACAGGTAAAGCACTTGCTATCATAAGGTGGCGTATCGTTTTATTGGGAACACCAATATAGCTTTTTACGTTTGATTACATTTTATTCTCTAGAACCTGGATGGATAGAATACTTTGATTTGTGGGACTCATGCATGATCACGTCCGCAAATCGCCTAAATAGGTAACCCAACTCCTGCCATTGGGCATAGGGTTCCATCCGTACGAGGTCCAACTTTTTCCGTTCTAATTGACTTGGATATTTAGCATTTTCATTCAGCATATCCTCCAAAATCCTCACTCTGAAGTTTTTGGCTGTTCCGTGCTTCAGTCTGAGAATCAAGATTGCTTAGGAATGATCCAAGCATGAGTCTTGACTAAAGCTCGAACTCTTAAACGGTGGTTCACCGTTTTTTTCCATGCTCAACAGCAAGCAGTAACGACATTGCCTTCACCTGGGTGATATATCGAATATCTCAATATAATCACTAAGCAAACTCTAACCATCGTGTTGTCTCAAGATGTTCATTCTTCTGAGTAGATTATGCTGTGAAACTTTATGATCAGTGAAAATACACGCTACACTTGGTACCATACAGATAGTGCCTCCAAATTTTTAGAGGCGAACACTACTGCTCTCCAAGTTCCAGTCTGAGGTTAGTATGTTCTTCTCCATGGATCTTTAACTGGAGTGATGCTAAGAAATAACCTTTTCCCTTTGACATCACACAGGCGCCCCAAACCTTTGTTGAAGCATGCAGTTTACGATAAAAATCTTCCACTTTTCGGGTAAAGCCCAGAATTGGATGCATACACAACTTCTGTTCAGTATAACTGAACGCTGCTTCTTGTTTGTCGCCCCACTCAAATTGACCTTCTTTTGAGTGAGCTTGGTCATTTGGTTTGGACGTCTTTGAAAAAACCCTTCATTGAATATCGTCTGGTAATACCCAAAAGACCTTAAAAAAACTGGAGATCTCCGTTGGTTTGGTCTTTGGAGATGCCTATACTTTTACAGATTCGATCTTGGCTGGATCACATGATGCCTTTATTTATCACCTAATCACAAAGTTGTGACCGGGAACTTTACTTTGGGAATCCATAAATTCACACTTGGAAAACTTGCAAAACTCCTCTTTCTTCAACAAACTCTAATATTATCTTCAGCATGCTCTTCATACTCATTGCTTTGCTCTTGGAATAGATCAAATTTCGTCAATAAAGACCATTAGAATTTGTCCTAGATAAGGTTTGCACTACTCGGTTATTGAGGTTTATAAACACAGCAGGTGCATTGGTTAAAACCAAAAGGCTAATTGGAATTCATAATGTTCCATAAGATTCTGAAGGCAGACTTCGTGATGTCTTCTTTCCTTTTTTTTCTTTTCCTTTTCTCTTTCTTCCTTCTCGAACCTTAATTGGTGATACCTGACCTTAGGTCGTCTGCGTGTAGTCACTCGACCCTTGAAGTTGGTCAAATAAGTCATCAATTCTTGGTAGCGGATAACGGTTCTTCACCGTTAGTTTGTTTAGTTCCCGATAATCTATGCACATCCGTAACGATCCATCTTTCTTCTTGACGAAATTTGATAACCTGGAGCTCAATGGTGACGAAATAGGTTCTTATAAAGCTCGCTTTTTGTCGGAAAGCTTTGTAGTTGATCGCCAATTGCTTTTCATTTCTGATGGGGACAAGTCGATACAAGGTGCCCGTGCTACAGGTGCAGCAGTCCGCAGGGGGTACTAGATCGATGTGAAATTCCACATGTCTGGTAGGTGGAAGACCTGGCAAGTCCTCGGGAAATACTTCAGGAAATTTTTTGACGATCGGTACATCTTGCAGTTGCTTCTTCTTTGACTTGTCTCCAGTCTCCTTGATGGTAATATGTGCCAAAAAGATGGTGACATCTTGAAGCAGATTACTTCTGGGACTTGGTGCACGAGTATGATGTTCTAATCGTGTCCGCGTTTTTTTCTACTTCCGTCTCCATGAAAATTAAGATTTCGTCCCAATAAAGGGAATACGATGTTTTCTTAGCACATCAATATCGGACTTGGTATTTTGTCAACAGTCTATGCCAATTATGACGTCATTAAGTACCCATTTCTACAGGCATTAGGTCGTCGTGAACGGATGGTCAGGAAAATTTAACGTTGCAACCTCTAGTAATACCGTATTTACCCAAATTATTCTACCTTTAGCTATTCATGTTATAACTTTGATTAATGTAGTGGGGGGTATTGGCTATATTAATCTAAGTACTTTAATTGAGTAGACACGAAAACTTCCTATCTTGCCACTCAGTATCAAATAAAATGGAAAAGCACAACGGTGGTTTGTGGAGGAAAGTACCACGATTACAAGTTGTTGTTTGGGTGTTGCCCTGAACTCCCACTGCATTAAGCCCTGGCATACACGTTACCATTTCCTTGATTCTTGTTCTTCCACTGGGGGCAGTCCTTCCTGAAGTGGCCTGGAGCCCCGCCATCTCACAAGCAATAATATGCTCATTGGCTATTTGGCCCCTTGGGCTCTTAGGTTGTTGTTGTTACGGTTGTTGTTGTTATTGTTATTGCGGTTGTTGTTGTTGTTATTTGCAGTTGCAGGCCAGGCTCTAAACAGTCCTTGGTATGTGGGGCCATGCTTCTTGCAGTTAGGCATGTTGGTTATACAAGACCGTACATGGTTGAAATTACACTTGGGATTAGAGAGAGGTTTAGTCCTTCATACCGAGTTCTTGTCATCGTTCCGGTAGCATAAGCCCTGCTGTTTTGCCTTTTGTTTGGTGTATGGTTTGGATTATTTGAGGTGCCGTCCTCAAATTCCTCTTGTTTTCTGTCTGTCTCTCAGACAAAGTGCTTTAATCCTCTATCCATCAATTCAGTTGCCATCTCAATAACTTCTCCTGCTTGGTTCTTTGGCTTCACGAATGCTCACAACAACTTGAGTAAATCAGGTCGGGCAGCCCCACCGACTTAATTTTTTCTTTTTTGTCTGGTACTCTCTTCAGGGAAATCCTGTTATCACAGCTTTGCCAGCTCCTGGAAGCGTTGGTTGGCGTCGTGGGCTACTTTAGCGGTGCCTTATACTGTGTAGGTTCACATGTTCTGCTTTATCTTCTTGGATGCATTCCTCGAACAAATATTTAGGTTGTATCTTTTTTATTCAACGTCAGACTCGTTATTGATAGGCTACACATCTCTTAGTCAATGTAACCAGCATGTGAGTTACACCCTGTTAGCAGCTGTTCCTTAAGAGTACATGTGGCAAATTCACTTGAATTCTCCACGAATGCAGTTACTTATGGAAATATCACAGGTTCCATACCTCTCAATACCACAATGGGGTCAAGTCGGACCTCTCCATTCTGTCGCCCACTGAAGATAAGCGTTAACATTTCATGATGTTTGTTTATGGGCAATCCACGAACAGTTTTTATGCGTTCATTCCTTCTCAACCCCTTGTTCCGAGGTAATGGCTATCGTCGCCATTTCGGGTCGTAGATCGTGCGTCCTACACTAGAGTAACAACCCTCGTCGTTCATGGCACTGAAGTTTGGGTACCGGTGACTCGAAGTGGTTGGTTAGTAGGGTCTGTGATTGGTGGGGGAGTTGTACTGGGTTTAACCTCATGGGCCTTGTAGGCCTTCCTTTGGGGCATTTTCTTATAACACAAGAAAACATAACCACCGTTAGATTTCAAAAATCTTAAACCTTTAAACCCGATGTTTATAATCATAATGATAAACAGAGGATCACTACACTTGGTGAAATACCCAACAGTATTGAAAATTAAAAAATCGACATTCATTCATAAATTAAATTCGATTTCTTGATAAAAAATAATCCAAACCTTGTCATATATATAATTGGGAAAATAATAACATGGAGTTCGGTGTTTAAATATAACGTATCACAACACTCTAGTTTTTCAAGACAAAATACCTAAAGCCATACTAGCCGGAGATATACTCGTAATACTTGTTTAAGGCTGTACAAAGTAGCCGATACATGAACAAAAAGATCTAACCAGGAGTAGCGAGACATAACAAATGATCTATACTGTCGGCTAGCTGGGAATTATCCCATAATACTTAACAGACATGTTCAGTAGTACCATCATAACCCAGTCGAAGTGCTTGCTATACTGGCTCTTGTTGCTCCTTTTTTGGACTCTTGCAGGATCCTCTACCCCTAGCAGGTCCCTTTGCTGTCCCTGAAGCTCGATTCATCTGGCCTTAAGGCGTCTTCACCATTCTTTTGGGGTCACTACTAACTGCCTCTGCCTCGATAGTCTGCTTTCAGCAGATTCGGTTAAATCACGCTTGCACTCTATCGGTCTGCTGCTGCTCAAACTCAGTGATCTCGGACCTGATGAGCCATGGAACGTAGTCAGAAGGATATGCCCTTAGAAATGTCTTGATTCGCATGCATCATCGACCGGCCCAAATGCGGCACATATGATTATCTCGGCCTCTCCATCTTATCACGAAGGGCAGTGCGTCCTGTGGTAGTGGACCTATCCCTGTTACATACATGTTGAATTCAGGTCTCTCCCTCAAAGTAGAGCTCGGTCAATAATCGTGCATCATAGCTAAGAATATATGATCTATCCTCTGGTCAACAGTAGTAACTTTACTCGTAATACTTCGGGTTGACACCCCCTCTAGGGCTGGTCGGTTAGTGTAATCTCCTGGATGGCTCCTATACAAGGTCAATCCCTTGTATCCGTATTACCATATAACCTAACTACTCTAGATGTCCGGCGTCTGGTAGCGGTATCTAACATATCCAGCAAATACCATATAAAGTATGCTCTCAGTGTGGTATGGCTCCAAACTGGCGTGCAGCTACCAGTTGCCGACACTCTCCCCGACCTTGTATCCAGGACCAGGAGTTAGTCCGACGTGCCCTACTTACGAAGCGGTAACGTAGATCTCAGGCTTTCAGTCTTCATGATACAGGACGATGGTTGTGCTCTCTCTGTCTAATAACAAGCAGCTCGGGATCACCAGAGATCCCTCAGCATATGTTGGCCATGGGGTGGTGGTGATGGATATAGGTAATGGCGGAGAGGGTATCTGAGGAAGTGGTGATGAGTATGGAGAGAGAGGTAATGGTGGTAGGGTAGGTAAGGCTAACAATCTCTCAGCAACTTCCTTAGAGAGGAACGGTGCTGGCGCCTGGTGTCGGATGACATCTAGCCGTTAACGCGATAAGCAATGGTCTTGGCTCCTGGTCAGCGAATAAGCATACAGCTATAGGGTCAGCAGGAGCTTAGGTGCTCTATCCTCTGTATCAATTCATCCATTATCGTCTCCTTCTGTCTAGCCGGTGATCTAGTCCAGCTGGTCTCCTCAGGATCTCCTCATTCATCCTCTCTGGTTCTCCTCCTCAGGGTCGGACTCTGGTTCTATACCCTGGTGACCTGATGAGTAGGTGTGTCGAGCTTGGCATTGGATGTTCCTCAGCCGGGAATACCTAATCGTTCTACTGGTAAGAAATTCCGATGTAAACTGGCCTTCGGAACTATATGGTTTGTAAATTGGTGAGGTGGTGCTTGCTCTGGCCCTTCCGGGGTGGCACAGTAGTTGGTGATGGTGGTCCCTCAGGGCCAAGGTACGTAATCGGAGATGGTGGATCTGAAAAATAGGTCCCTCGACTCACTGGTGACCATGTATGAATCAGTCATAGATAACTGTGTGTAATCGTGGACCGTTAGATGTGTCAAGAATCCTGACATGATAGTATTTGAAATCAAAATTAGCTTATATAAGTATATTAATATAAGATAATATCCTTATATACATAATATATATTAACTCGTATATCCAATTTTGTATGTAGGTTTTTAGCCTAACCGATAATGCATACATATTATATATGAATACCCACTTAAAAAGCTTTTTGTATGTATGCAATGTGTGAAAAACGGTTATAGTCCAGCAAAAAATCATTTTGACCTGTTTCTCTTTATCCTTGGCTTTGATACCACTCTGTAAAACCCCCAAATGGGTCGCAGCAGAATATGGATTGGGGCATGTTACTTCAAGGATCAACCAGCCACAAGCTATATTGAACTGACCAAAGTGTTAAGTTGATACCATTGGATTTGAATAAAAGACTTATTACAAAAGCTTATAGTTACTTGTCTTTGTTTAATTATTACAAAAGATAATTAGATTTCCCAAACATGATGCACACATATTCTTTAACTGTGCAATCCAAACATAATCTCTAATGCATCCTTGGCATCTCGTGCCTAATGACCTCCTGAAAAATTGCTTAAACATGTCGACAAAATTTGTTGGGTGAATCATAGGTTTATGTATTTAAAATTTGCAGGAAACCGCTAAGAGATTTTTATCGTGATGTTACAACAGATAGCCACCATTCACAAAACCGGTTATTGTTGAACTAGTTTTGACCACCGAAGCTCAACCTTATAGTTTGCTAATATTTAGCAGTTTTTTTGCCAGTACAGCATGTTGTACCCGCAACATCCAAGTTCTGACATGGTCAACGTTCATTCCCCAAGTGATAGCTAATCTCCCAAACGGGGCGGTTTAATCCCAATAGATATATTTTTTCATTCGCGTCACATAATGCAAATTAACAAAATCTACTCTATTGCTATTGACAGTTTCTTGATAATGGCTCAGGGCGGGTATCGCTACTTAGGCAAACCATATTCAATATACTTTCAAACTTGCGTCCAATTTACAAAACTAAAGATGTTCTTACCTCCAAATTATGTGTAAATCAGTAAAACTGTAAAAGTGGGCTTTTGAACACACACTTGGTACGATAGTCCAAATAATCACAGTTAAAAACGTCACGCAAGACGATAAATGAAACCTCATTTAAATTTAAGGTCGTATAAGTACTGAGTAAACTTAAATTAATTAATTGAATATAACCTTATAGTTTGTTTACATTCGTGTACTATCATTTCGGGCTATATCTTAATTAAAGAGATCATGTCATGACGTGACCGAGGAGTTAGGACACAGTTAATCGTAAATCCAAAAACTCGTCGATACGCACATCCGAAGAGGCTCATTATGAAAATCCCTAGTATTTATAGCACTTGATATAACACTCATTATTCTATATAGCATAAATAGACTAATTGTTTTTAGTAAAAATTATTATTTATAAAGTGATAAACGTTTCTAAAATATACTTTTCGTAAAAGATGACTCTAATTTGGTGTTTTAAAGCCAGTTGCTAGCGTTTCTTTACGTCCACGTCTTCGTTAAGTAAGCGAAGTGATCAAAATATTACATTTTCAAGTTTTTAAGATTCTGTGATGAATAGTAAAATTACTGTTCATGACAGCTAGTTAGTCGTTTTAGGCTTTAATTAGCGTAAACTTGTAATCGTAATAACTTATTCGTTTTAATCCCGATTTTAGTGATTCCTTCGAGTACATTTTTGTTATTAAAAGAGGTATTATATTTTATAAAGTTGGGTCCGCTGATGAATAGTACTTTTACTGTTCATAGTTTATAAAATTACTTTTATAAACTTTAATTATCGAAAATGTCGTAGTTTATTCGTTATAGTTCCGTTTTTAGCGATTCTTTCGAGTACGATCTCGTAATTAAAAGTTATATCATATTTTAGATGTTTTAAAAATAAAAGTTGCTGTAATGAATAGTAACTTTTATAAAAATAGTTTTATAAAAGTATTTATAGTCGTAAACTCGTATTTAACGTATCTTTTTCGTTATAGATCGGTTTTTCGAGTTTCTTATCATTATGGAATCGTCATGAGGCGTATTATTTTTATAAAATATCATTACCTACTGTCTAAGTTCGAATTTTAAACAGCCCCTATGTATTTAAGTGTATAACTTTATAAAAACTTGTTTTATGTATCATTTTCTTTAGTAGTTTATTAAGGAAACCCTAATAACTATTTTTAACACATGTGATACTTATAATAATGTCCAAGATCATCCATAGTCCTTATAATTTCATTGTAACAAGTTTTAACAATTTCTTTCCATTATTTTCATATGTGAAGATTAAGAAACATTATAAAACCCTAATTTAACCTAAACATGTTTATACTTAATCCATAGGTTAACATACTTTTATTTTCACTTTTCCATGATATATATGACCATATGACATAAGAATAAGTGCATAAAATCATAAACATAAGTAATAACTCATTTTACATATTTAAAAGTCCTTAGTGGTGATTATAGCCATATTTAACATATAACACATAAAATCATAAGAAATAAAAGTATAAAGGAATTAGGAAAACCTTAGAGATGATGTAAGAGATGAGAAATAAGTTCTAAACCCGTGTTTAGATTCAAAACCAAAGCTTACTAGCTTATAAACCCTAGATTAGGTTTGAAACCCTAATCTTTCCTTTTCTTCCTTAATACTTGCAAATGATGATCCAAGGCTTGAAAACACTTTAGTATACCTTAGGATTGATGTGTAAAGGGTTGTATAGATTGTAGAAAAATTTTGTATGGTTTGATTATATGAGCTTATTATGCCGTGAGTTTTGATAGAGCAAGAGAGAAAGAAAATGAATTTTGTTAAGTGTAAAGAGTTTATGTAAAGTTTACTTATGCATGCATGTGTATTTATAGTGAAAATATCTAACTAACCTAACCATGGTTACTTTCTAACCCTTGCACAAGGTTAATTAACCAAGTGGCTCATGGTGTAAGAGTTGGTTCCCTAGATCTTTCTTAATATCTAGATATTATGGACAAGTTGTAAATTCTTGGTCCTATCCTCAAAATTTCGGCACATATACATATATGTGATGTTATTTTGATTATTTTGGGTATTGGGTATAATCGTGGGTATTCGTTTAGGCGTAGTTAGGTTTTGGAACTTCCGGGAATGCCTAAACGCATTTTATCGTGAAACGTAAGCATTTTACGTAACCAATAAAAATATGATGAACAAAGTTAATAATTATCCTCTAAATAATCATATAACACTTGTTAGATATAAACTTTTAATTGTTTAATGCCCGTTTACATTGTATGATCATTTTTAGTTTACGCGATTTAGAAAAATAAAGAAAAATGGTTTTTAACTACTAAGAATGTGCAGAAAACTAGTAATATGAAAATGCCCAATTTTTACTAACCAATTGAACCCTAATTTTGCTAATTAAAGTATAAACCCTAATTTTATTAAAACTAATATTAAAAATATAAAAACTATTTTATTAAACTAAAAGAACAGGGTAGAAATTGTAAAAGATGAAAGTAAAGGGTAGGCGGGGTAACTAACTAAATTTTACACTATAATGAAAACGGGCAACCTTTAACTATTAAAAATGTACCAAACAAACCCTACGATTTAGCTTATTTTTGGCTTATCTAAAAAGTGAAAATAAGCAAAAACTTAAAACAGCAAAGTTGGACCTGAGCTTTAATACTACAACTTTAATAAAAGCTTTTTGACATTTTATCAACTGAATAAGCTAAAAAATAAGCTTTTAAAACTGTCTTACAGAAACTAAGGCTTAACTTTGAAAATTTAGCTTTTCTAAACTTTTGCTTATATCTAGCTTAATTCTAAATGAAAATAAAAACCAAAAGTTGCTAAATGAAGCTTAAGATGTGTGCTAAGGATTTCTAAAAAGAGATAAGCTAAAAGTAAACTAGATTATCAAGAGATTTGATCTTAAAAAGCTAAAGTTCAGCTTAATGACTGGAATTAAGCAATTCTAATAAGCTAACTAGCTTAAAACTAAATCCTAGAAACCGAAAATGTGAGAATAAGCTATACTATGAATATAAAGGAAATCTAGATAAAAGGAGTTTAGGAATAACAACTAGAAAATAGAAATCTAAAAGAAATAGGCTAGAAATCTAAGTTGCTGTACACTACTTTTGCAAGGAAAAATAAGAAGCAAACCCTAAAGCTTAAAATGAAACTCAAAAGATTACTATATTAAGCTATGGAGTACTATTAAGATGCATAAAACTAAGTACTAACTCTAATTATAAATGCTTAAAAGAACAGCTTAAAAAATGATAAGCAGCAAACAATACTTACTTAGTAAGTACTGTTTTATGCTGATAGACTTGGTAAAACTAAAATGCAGGCTAAGTTTCTCAGGTGAGAACATATACAACCAACTGCACTAAATATATTCTAAGTGTAACAACAAACCCAAATTTGAACTCTAAAATGCTTGTGAAACACTTAACTCTAAAACTATTTGAACTTAAAACTGCCCTGGTGCTAGTAAAAGCTTATTAAGCTCTAAACTTTGAAAATCTACAAACTAACTTTTAAAACCTATATAAACTTGACAACCACACTTAACACAACTGAACTATGTAAATTTTCCTACTAAAGTTAACTTTTAGAGTCAACAACACCTTATCCCAAACACTACTTAACTAAAACTGTCCCAAATGAATTCTACTTAAAATCTATTTTAAAACTAAAAATGCTAAAACCTTATATCTACTCAGACTTGAACTCAACTAATTAAGCTATTTTAGCACTAAATTCTACAGCTTATTAAAAGAAATAAGCTAGTTACTCAGCTAGCTTTAACCTACTAATTGACAGAATTAAAGGCAAACTGAAAATTTAATGAATTCTAGCTAAAACAGCTTAAAACATTTAAATCTCTAAACTTAACTAAACAAGATTGAATAGGTTTAAGCACAAAAAGTAACACAATAAGCTACTAACATAAGCTTCAAATTGCTCAAATGAAATATAGAGTGTGAAACCTGAACTTTGTAATCTCAGACATTAGCCACTCTTTCTGAGTGAGTGGCTCTAAATTCCAAATCTATATGGCACCTTGCCTCTAGACCATCAAGCTATAAGCTCAATAAGCTAAAATGAGCTTATTACTCCTCATTGCTTCCAAACTCAGTCTAAGTGAAAAGAAATGAACAATATTGAACAATAATAGACAAAAACAGTATTTAAAAAGATTTTAACAAAGTTTGAACAATTTGAGAACTAAAGAAAACAAAATATCTCACAATGAAGTCTTATTTCCACGCATATTATGATAAAACTGACTATTACTTGAACACTTAAACACAAACACAACTCAACTTTCTTATTAGCTTTATTTATTTTTAACAAGAACTAGTTACACATATTAACAAGAATTACAACTGAATTGAAAGTTTTAAAAAAACTTAACTCGAAACGATGAACAGTACAATAAAATTGGAAAGGGAAATTTACAAAGAAAAAACTCAATTCACTCTTAAACTATCACTAACTATCCCTTATTTATAGTTGAAGGTGATGAGAAGATGAGAAAACTCAATCATTCCAAGCCGTTGATTTATTTCTTTTGAATCTTAAGCCGTTGGATCTCTTGGATGAGGTGTTCAGACCAATGGGAAGCTGCCACGTGTGCAAAATGATATGGAAGTTGTAAATACGAGGTGGGGTGGACATTGTAAAGAGACGGAAAGGTGATTTAGGAAGTTGGGATTTGTTGGTTTGTTGTTGGCGTGAAAAACGTGTATAATGCAGTTAGGGTGAGAAGTTATACCCGCGGTAAGTATTTGAAAGATTGGCATAATTGCACAACTAGTCCTTGTGTTTCTCTTCCACAAATGTAGTGTAAAATAACTTTGAGAGTTTACACTTCTGGCCCTTGTAGTTTTAAAACAAGAAAATGGGCTTTTACTTTGGGCTTTTTGTTAGGCTTTTGTGATCCAAATAGTATAGAAGGGCCCAAAGGGTAGTTTAGTCTTTTTGCATCCTCTTCAAAGGGTATATTGGTCATTTCACTTCAAACTTTGACTTGACTCTTCATGACTTTGACCTACTTTGACTTAATTTGACTTTTTCCTTGTGTCGGACTGATCCGGCTTTTGATAGTGGCTTCAAATCTCTCTCTTGTACTTGTCTTTTCCGTTTCTTGTCGGTTTTTGCTCGTTTTTGCTCTTTTTGACTTTAGAACCTTTTCCAGCCTGCACATTAAATGACACAAACACACACATATTACCATCTTTTGGCATATTTTTTGGCTTATAGGCAAAACATCCTGGGTTATTTTATGTATACAATTAACACTTATCAATAATTCCCCAAACTAAAGGATTGCGTGTCCTACTCTTCACGCAATTTATTAAAGTACACTTTGTAAACTAACAAATTTTTCAAAAAGCTACTTGATTCACCTTTTATGAATCACCTTTTAAAAACATCTTAACTTTTGCCTCAACATTTTATCTCATGGAAACACATTAATGGCAAACATTGCAATTTACAACTTTTAGGGCTCATTGAAATAGGCTACTCCCGATTAATAGAGCACAAAAGAGGAAAAAATTTTCGTCTTCCCTGACTTTTCAACTAAACTAAAACAAAGCTATTAAACAAGTCATTGGTCAAAATAAGTCCAAATGTTAAGCTCTTATACTAACAACTTGTGAACTTTACACTCCCAATAATAATTAATGATTAAATTGTGCACTCTTTTCATCTTAACCATAGATCATATACTTTATAGTTGAAATCCATCAAACATTTACACTTAATCATTGTGAGCTTAAATGTTAATAACATAGATAAACCTCAACTCAAAGCTAAAAGAAATTGGGAAACAAAATTTATAAATTGATTTAAGAAAATGAAATTTTACCATTCTTTTTATTTTCAATATACTATTATTATGTTTTTCAATAGGAATGTTTTTTCTTAGATCGAACGCCCTTACTAGGCCTTTCTCCCAAATAGATATAGTCATCAAACAACCGGTGTTCTTAAGTCGAACACCAAACTAAACCACCTCCGCTGCTAATGTTTGTGAGTTCATCGCGACAACACCTATTTCCCTAACAAAGCCTAGAATTCCAAAGTCACATAGTTTGCAATCTAACCCCAACCTAGGCGCGCTCCCCTAGCGATGAATGCCTATGTCGAACCTTGATTCCATCCACGTACATAGTTTTAATCTTAGTTGCGACCTACCATCCATTCCGAGTCTCACTCTCCAACATTGGATACCGCCAATGAATTAAAACTATATAAAAGCTTATTTATTCTATTTTTTTGCCGAATGCTTCATGGCACGAAAAAAAATAATGCTTTTGCATTAGAAATGCTTCATTGGCATTCTTTTTATAATTATATTTTTGGTGAATGGAAAATTTTCACTTTAGAAAATCAACTTATAAATTTGAAACCAAAAATCTTACTTACATAATAGATGAATTATTTTTCCAAATTGTAAGACTTTTTTCCTAAATACCATTGGTTTACTTAGTTAAATTTCAAAAGAGCACGATGATTAGGTGAGTAAAGAGCTTGTGGGAGTAAAAAGACACCAATCATTCAAATCAGCCTTTAGGTTTTTCAAATAAACCTTGCTTAAGCAAATACTCCTTAATTTAACTACATCATCTCTTGTTCTTCACATTTTTAAAATCAATGCAATAGGAATTGTAAAAGCTTACCCCCACAAAAGGTATTTAAAGAATAGCTAGGGTCATTATCACCCGGTCAAGTCAAAATTAACTCCTATTTCTCACCAAACGATTACCAAAAAGAGGTGCTTTTTTTCCCCAAGCTTAAGCTTCTATTGCAATCAAAAATTTTAAATTTATCCACTTTTATTTCACAAAAAGGAAATTAAACAAAGGTTCAAATCAAACAAGGTTTTGCGTGAAAGTGCAAGTCATATCGAAGATATCCTTTCCCCAAACTAAAAAAAAAAACGAAACATTACCTCAAAGTTTAAAAAAATATGGTGTCCAAAGGAATCATACACAAAAAAACAAAGGTCCAAATCCAAAAGAAAGAATATTTAATTCGATTAAAGACAAGGAATAATTATATTATTCCCACTTCATGAATGATACAATGGAGTACCAAACAATGTAATTTGATCATTTGCTTATATCTTCCACAATATTTGAACCATGAAAACCACCCAACTCCGGAAAACCTAAACAAACATCACAACCACCACAGAACGAAATAGACAATACCTCCACACAATCATTTTCATTTTAAAGCTACACATAAACACTACTAAACGAAAACGTCCTAGTTTTTTGTTTACACGATTACAAGCTATCACTCGACCGCCGAATTGATTTGTCCTTGGGGAACAAAAAATAAATAGAAAAAAGATAATCATGGGTTGCCTCCCGCGAAGCGCTTGTTTAGTTAAAAGAGTCCCCTACTTTACTCATTTCCTTCCCCAAACTGATACTCGGTTATCATGGAGGGTCGGTCCTTAACATCCGGGGATAATACACAGTTAGGTACATCTCTCGCAAAATAGTGTTTCATTCACCCTATGGCACCAATGCTTAAAATTTGGACCATCTCCTTTAGAAAAAGTTCAATAGTACCATATGGTAAAACATTAGCAATCGTAAATGGTCACGACCATCGAGATTTAAGCTTCCCCGAGAAAATCTTTAGCCTTGAGTTAAAAAGAAGCACTTGATCCCCAACATTAAAAACTCGGTTTTTAATCTTTGAATCATGTAACCTTTTTGTTTTCTCCTTATAAAACAAAGAATTCTCATAAGCTTCATCCCTTAATTCATTAAGCTCATTGATTTGTGACTTTCTATTTTTACCCGCAAGATTAAGGTCTAAATTAGTCTGCTTAAGGTCCCATAAAGCTTTATGTTCTAACTCAATAGGGAGATGGCAAGCTTTTCCGTAAACCAACCTATAAGGAGTACACCCATAGGTGTTTATAGGCGTTTCGGAAAGCCCATAGAGCGTCCGTCAAGCTTATCAATCCAAAGAATCTCTATTCTCACCTATGGTTCTTTCCTAAAATCCTTTTAATACCCCTATAATTGAAAGCCGTCAACTTGACCACTTCGTTTGAGGGTGGTAAGGGGAGTCGAAAGACATGGGGTCACACCATACTTTGCCATGACCTTTAGCAAATTGGTCATTACAAGAAATGGTGCCTCTATCTCTATATATAGACGAGGGGTTTCCAAATCTAGCAAAAAGACTTATCATGAACTTACAAACAACTCGAGCATCATTAGTAGGTAAATCTTAGCATGCCACCCATTTGGACAATAGTCCACCGCAACTAAGATGTACTTATTTCTTCCCCTACTTGATGGGAAATGGACCCATTAAATAATCAATCCCCCCCCCACAAATCAACTAGATCACCACAAACTTGTATTGCATTCTAAGGCATCTCATCTCTTTGAGAGATTTTGCCTTGTCTTTGACAAGCATCACAATGTTTAACCAAGTTGGAAGCATCTTTATAGATGGTGGGCCAAAAGAATCCGGAGTTAAAGACTTTACGAGCGGTGTAATTGGCACTAAGATGGCCCTCCTCCTCCCGTAGGTCCTTTGTGTACAAGCCCATAGAATCACAGTACCCTCTTTGCCAAAAAGCACATCTTCAAATGACTTGGTCCGCATAAATTTTTAAATAAGATGGGTCATCCCATAGTAATGTTATAGCAATCTTTGAAAAACTTTCTCTTTTGTTGTGAACTCATTCCTTTTTTAACAAAATTACCCGCATGGTAGTTCGCTAAGTCGGCAAACCATGGCGTGGTATTATCATTAAGCACATTCACATTCTCATTAATCTCTTTGACCTCTTCAACTTTTCCTAGAGACTCTAAAGGAAAAGACTCAGTTATGTTTTGCCTTTCAAGTTCATTCTTGTGAGTGGTTTCTTACACTAGGTCTAGAAAGGTGATCGGCGGCTACATTCTCAGCTCCTTTTTTGTCCCTTATTTCAAGATTGAACTCTTGGAGTAAAAGAATCCACCTAAGTAACCTTGACTTAGCATCTTGCTTAGCCATTAGGTACTTAATAGCCGAATGATCCGTATACACTATGGTCTTCGATAAGACTAGATAGGGTCGAAACTTCTCCAAGGCATATACTGACAGCAAGCAATTTCCTTTTCGGATTGTATATAATGAAGTTAGCCCTGGGTCAAGTCTTACTCGCATAGTGAATAGGATGAAAGTGTTTATCCTTTCTTTGACCTAGAACTGCTCCAAGAGCAAAATCACTAGGCATCACACATTAATTCAAAATCATAATCGCCAAATTAGGCACAACAAGTATTTGTGTTATCAATCAACTTCTTTCTAAATCATTCAAAGCGTTGTTTTACACTCATGCCGAAAAGACAAAAGGGTTGTCTTTTATTCCAAAAGATAAGTCAAGTGTCAGCAATTTTTGAGAAAAATCTTGAATGAACCTTCAATAAAAACCCCGCATGACTAAAAAACTTCGTTCGGAACTCCTTTTTACCGTGGTCGGTAAGGTAATTTCTGCTATCACTTCAACTTTTGCCCTATCAACTCTAAACCGCTTTAGAATATTTTATGTCCCAAAACTATTCCCTCTTTTACCATAAATGGCATTTTTTCCTCATTAAAGCACAAGATTTGTTTCTTCACATCTATATAATGCATTTTATCAAGATTTAACAAGGCACTTTGAAAAAATTAACCTAAAAACCGAAAAGTCATCCATAAAAACCTCCATGGTTTTCTCTAATCATTGTCAAGGAAATATGGCCGTCCATGCACCTTAGAAAAGGTTCCCGGTGCATTACAAAGGGCCAAAAGGGCATTCATTTGTAGGCAAGGTCCCCATCGGGGCAATAAAGGAGGTCTTTTTCCTTGGTCTTGTGGGTCAATCGGAATTTGAAAGTACCCGGAAAATCCGTCTAAGAAGCAATAGAACTCATTCCCCGCTAACCTTTCAAGCATTTGATCCATAAAAGGTAAGGGAAAATGGTCCTTCCTAGTGGCATCATTCAATTTCCTATAATCAATGCAAACCTACCAACCATCACAAGTCGGGTTGGAATTAAGTTCATTGCATCATTCATCACCACAGGTCATTTATCCCACCCCCCCTTTTTAGGAACGCAATGAACCCCGGCTAAACCATTGGGGCTATCCGATATGTTGTTAAATCAAGCCGCATCAAGAAGCTTGATGCCACTATCTTAATAACCACATGTATTATATGGGTTGACCCCTTCTTTGCATTTGAACACACTAGGTTTGATTCATATTCCTCCATTACAACTTGTGTGTACAAAAGTTTTGGGGCAGGGTCCAATTCCCCTAATGTCGAGATTTTCCAAGCTAGAGCACTTTTGAGAGCCTTAAGAACCTCAATAATTTTTTAACTTCTCACATCCTTTTAAATCTTTATTGAAATTAAGACTGGTATTTATTATTCCTTTTCAGAAAAGCGTATTCAAGAAGAGAAGGCAACTCTTGAGTACAATCTCGTGAGGTTCCTCTATTAGTTTTGACCGTTTCAACATTTTAAATTTCCTTTTTTGAACTCAAGAGGAATGATTGGGTAAAAAAGGATCTTCATTTAAACCTTCAAGCAATTTTTCCATAGTAAGTTAACATTCACCCTCCTCATCATTAAATTCACAATTAAATCCCCATGTTTAAAGATTCCAACATGTTTAAAAACTCTTCTATTTCTTCCTCAAGAATCATCTCACTTCCTTCAAAAGAGTGAAAGAGGGAGGATCCAAAATGATAGAAGTGGAATCACCACTCTCGGTAAAGTCTAATACTTTTGTAGCAAACTCGCACAAGTTTGCATCAATAAGGTTCAATTCGTTATCCTCACGATTCAAAATAATCATAAGCAATTGTGGAGTATCACCACACTTTAGGATCAATGGATTGATCATATGTCTTAAGATGATTTCCCGCATAAACATCAATCAAGGCATGATCTGGTGCTCAAAATGGCCTTCCTAGAATCAAAGGAACACGGGGGTCCGCAACAAAGTCTAATATCACAAAATCGACTGGGAAATAGAATTTTCCGACCTTAACGAACACATTTTCGGCTATCCCGAGGGGTTTAGAAATTGTTCGGTCGGCTAATTCTAGAACCATTCTAGTACTTGTAAGGTCGGGAAGTCCAAGTTTTTTCCAAATAGACAAGGCATTGGAGATTGATACTTGCACCTAATCCCGCAATGCCAAGTGATTAATCAAACACCCCAAAATCAAAAGGAAATGAGAATCCGTCCCTGGTCACCAACTTTTCCGGGAAGCATTGTTGAGAATGACCGCAGAGCAATTAGCATTCATTGGTGTCTTTGTTATATCTCAATCAATTTGTCCTTTTCTTAAACAACTTTTTGATCATTAAGCAAACTAGGGGCATTGTGGACACGTAGCAACCGCAAAGCTAAAGTTCAAAGTGAAGATCACGGAAGATTTCTATGAACTTTGAAGCTAAGATATCATCTCTTTTCCACGATTCTTGTCCTTTTAACTCTTGAAGGGAAAGGTCAAATTTGTCTTAGGCTAGAAAAGGTTCATTAACAACTCAAATGATCCAACAATGGGACTTCTTCCTAGATTTGGGACCTTTTCCTTGATTTGAACTACCGGAGGTTGGACTCTTATGGTACTTTGTGAACTTGTAGGTTGCACTTGGTCCTTTGTCACCTCAGTTTCCTTACCATCCTCATTGTCCGGATTGACATAAGGAGGAGGCAATAGGATGGTATGGACCATCATAAACAATTATGCTAAACACTCCTAGTGGAGATAGCCTTGTACTTCATTTCAAGGATTAGAATAGTATACTTGGTAAAGTTTCCTGAACCCGATGCATTGTTTTTATTCCCCAATTGCTTCGAAAACATGTTAAGCATTATATTTTGAAAATTCCTTTGCTCATTTTGAAAATCTTGTTGTTCCCTTTAGAAATCATCAAATTCTTTGCAAATTATTCAAAGTAACCATCATTTGCTTTGTGAAAGCCTCAAAAATCTAGCATAATTTCACCGGAACTTGTTTACTCGGGCTTGATAAGCCTGAGCATGTTGTGTTAAGCCCGAGTTCTAGCTCCATGGTTAACCTTGGTTCCCATTATTCCCTAGTCTATTGTCAACCTTGTTTGCTTCACATTCCTATTGTTATTCTGTTGAACAGCCTGTGGTCTTATTTGGTTGTCTAAGTTTTGGAGGATGGTATCCGGAATTTCCATTTTGAAGCAAAGTTACCGACGAAGAGCGGTTTGTTTGAAATTTGTTCGAAATTATCATGATAAACGGTAACTCATAACCATCCCCTAGTCATTGGGCCACACATAAAAACTAATGATTACTACCACATATTAGTACAATACCTTTCCTCCACCGCTTAAAATCGGAACGGGAGTAGGCACCAAGAACTTTCATCATATTTTTCATCTCATTCATTTCATTCCAAAAGTCAAAGTCGTCTTTATCCTCTAAATGCCGCTGCCCTTGTTGAACATTCCGAAGTTAGATGATTGAAGAAGTATAAGAAGATGGAGGAGCATTCGAACATCACTCGCATCACGGTCGTTCCGTGAACACAAACTTTGGCATTATTCTCTATGATATGTAGCCTTCGGTTTGGACCTTTGGGTAGAGAAAAATTGCCACCCACGGCAGCGGAATTAAGAGAATCTTGATACAAGTAGCTCAACGAAATAAAGAATGTGGTCTAATTGGTCGCATGATGAAAACCCTAGATGAGGAACACTCCTTAGAAGTTTCATTGAAACGTTCCCAAGCTCGAAGAAAGAATCTTGAGCAAATTTCGAAAAATCGTTATTTCATTCCGAAGATTGGTATGTCTTAGAAGGTGTAACGAAAAAATTGATGAACTTAGACACTACGTCATCCCAAGTAATAATAGAGTTCGGGGGTTCTTTTTGTCGAGCCATGTTTTTGGCCGGCAACCCCGACAATAGAAAATGGAATAGAGAAGAAGTATTGATGGAGAGAGAGTTATGTACATCCGTGAGTACCTTGATATGAGTTATATGCTGCGGTCGGGAAAATGACGAATATGAGGCATTAGGCACCTCATCCAATATCGTCCTCGGAAAAAATCGATTATTGAACCGAATAATAATGAAGAGGATTTATAGTTTTTCAAAGTTTTGAGCATCGATGGGTGGTAACATACTATAGCACTTTCAAACCCCCCGGTGGGAGCTTGAAGTTGTTCGTTAAACCATAGGTTTCGGTCATCGGTCCCATTGAATCGAATCCTTATCAACACTATGGATTGCCATCTTGTTGTTAGTCGAGAACGTCAACAATACGTCCTTCTCTGAATTGTGTATTCCAAGGAAGAACTAGAGTGGCGCGATGCACTAGTGAAAAAAAAAATTTGAGATTAAGGAGATATTTTTTGGGAAAATATACAAATTAGTAATTAATTAGAAGGAAAAACAAAAAGCAAAATAATTTTTTTTCAACCGTTAATTACAAGCTTCACGATAAGTCTCCAAGATTACGCACAAGTGAGCGGAAAGGCTTAGCGAGCCGCAAAGACTTCTTAGCAAGTAGCTATCACCTTTCCTTATACTCACCTTATAGTTTGTAAACTCGAAGGTCCGTCGTACCTCACAAGTAACTCACTATTAATTTGTTGTTTTATTGGAATGTGTTTTAAGATGGATAGCTAGTATCCAAATTTGTTTATTTTTTTTATTTTTATTTTCTTTTATTTTTTTAACTAAACGTCTATAGAATCGAAATTAATTGAAAAGATTTGTATTTTTATACAAAAATATCAAAGTAACTTCCAAAAAGGAAGGGTCTTCAAAACTCTACTTCAACGAATATCCTCAAAAATCGTTCACGTCTTCCCCGGCAGCGGCGCCAAAATTTGGTATAGTCAAATTTATATAGTGAATAATATAAAATCCCGTGACAATTCTTCCAAAATTAACTTCTCAAACAAGAGGAAATAAAATGGTAAAAAAATCTCACTTAGAAAACAACAATACGTATATTTTTAACCGGAGTATTCTTCTACGGTCGTATCCCAACGAAGTCCTGGAATTGAGATCGGGAAAAATTCGGATTCCGAGTCAAAATGAATAAAGATTTTTGAATATGAATTACACTACGATTAAATAGGCACAATTAAACTATAAGAAACGATTAAAGAAACTAAAAACAATTAACTAACACGAAATTTTAATACACGAAAATTAAAAACGTGAGCTAAAACTGAAATTTAAAATCTAAGGCACTACTTTTAACAAATTTTATACCTAAAAATCACAAATTTAAAAAGAAAATTTTAGGAAAAAGAATTAGAATTTTTTAACTATTTTTGAATTTTTTATGAATTTTTAAAGAAAAATGAATTACTAAAAATAAACTTTTTCTAAAAATTAAAACTAAAATTTTATTTTTATTTTTCAAAAATTCTAGAATGAAAAAGAAAATTTTAGGAAAAAGAATTAAAAATTTTCAACTATTTTTCTATTTTCTATGATTTATTTAAGAAAAAGAAATTACTTAAAATCTATTTTAATTTCTAGAAAATACAAATTTAACTGGAAAAATAAAGAAAAATGGTTTTTAACTACTTTAAGTGTGCAGAAATCTAATGATACAAAAATGCCCAAATTTTATAACCTAATTGAACCCTAATTTTACCAATTAAAAACTAAACCCTAATTTTATAAAAACTAAATCCAAAAATATTAATTCTATTTTATTTATCCTAAAAGAACAGGGTAGAAATTGCAAAAGATGAAAGTAAAGGGTAGGCGGGGAAAGTAATAGAAATTTACACTATAGTTAAAACAGTACACCCTTAACTATTGAGAAAGTACCAAATAAACCCTACGATTTAAACAATTTTTAGCTTATTGCAAAAGTGAAAATAAGCAAAAACTTAAAACAGAAAAGTTACTCCTGAGCTTTAATACTACAACTTTAATAAAAGCTCTTTGACATTTTATCTACTGAATAAGCAAGAAATTCAGCTTTTTAAACTGAGCTACAGAAACTATGATGTTTCTTTGAAAATTCAACTTTTCTGAACTTTGGCTTATTTCTAGCTTAATTCTCAATGAAAATAAGAACCAAAAGAACTTACAAAAAGCTTATGATGTGTACTAAAGATTTCTAAAAAGAAATAAGCTAAAAGAAAACTAGATTATCAAGAAATTTGCTCTTAAAAAGTGAAAGTTCAGCTTTGATGACTGTTATTAAGCAATTCCTAATAAGCTAAATAGCTCAAATCTAAATTCTAGAAACTGGAATTTTGAGAATAAGCTCTACTATGAATATAGAAGAAACCTAGATAAAAGGATTTTGGAATAAACAACTAGAAATTAGAAATCCAAAAGAAAATCCTTGAAATCTTAGCTGCTGCTAATACAACTTTTGCAGGAAAATAAGGGCTAGTCTAAAGCTTAGAAATGAAGATTAAAGGATGATCTATATAAAACTAATGGAGTACTATTAAATTGCTTAAAGCTAAGTTCTTATCACCTAATTACAAATGCTAAAAGGCAGCTAGAAAAATAATGAGAATCAGCAGTATTAACTGAGTTAATACTGCTTATGCTGATGTTTTTGACTAAAATTTAAATGCAGACTAAGACTCTAGGTTTAGAACTCATAAGCTGACTATCTTTATGTTTCTAAGTTTACACTAACACAAATTTAACACTAAAATGCTGTGAACTACTTAACTCCAAATCTACTTAACACTTTAAAGTGTCCTGGTGCTAGAAATAGCTTCTTGAGCTCTAAATCTTGAAAATCTACAATCTAACTTTCAAATCTTTTTTAAAACTTGAAAACTCTGAAAATCTCAACTATGTAAAGTATTTTGACAATGTCTTGTTGACTTTTAAAGTCAACAGCACCTTATACCAAACACTACTTAACAAGTACTGTCTCAACTAAATTTCATTTAAAATCTATTTTAAAACTAAAACTGCTAAATCCTTTTATCTACTCAGTCTTAAACTCAACTAGTTAAGCTATCTAAACAATTAAATCTACAGCTTATGTTCTAAAAAACACTAGTTACTCAGCTAGGTATTTCACACTAGTAGGAACAGATTTAACTAAGAAGATTATTTAGCTAGAATTAATAATGGAAAATTAAAAACAGATAAAACTAATGATCAACTAAACAATCTTTAATAAGGAATAAGCACAACTGAATTCACAATAAGCATCTAGAATAAGCTTCAAATGCTAAAATGAAAAATAGAGAGTGAAACCTGAAATTTTGTAATCTCAGACACTAGGCCACTCCTGTTGAGTGAATGACCTTAAAAATCAATGTCCTAATGGCTCCTAGCCTCTAGACCAAAAGCACTTAGCTCAATAAGCTTCTTTGAGCTTATTCTTCCAACAGTTTCCAATTTCGAATGAATTAACTCAAGTAATCATCATACTTGATTTGAATGATCAAATTAAGAACTTTGACTGTCTTTTAAACTAACTTTGACTTAAAATGAACTTGTTAACTTGTATAAGCTACAATGAGCTTATTAAGAGCTTATTATGTAAAATCAGCTTATCACATGAGATTTAAGAAGAATTAAGAACACTACTGATTTTTATTTCTTATAAACTGAAAGTACAAGTGAAAGTAGGTAAAGTACAAGTGATGAAATGCTTTAAACTTTGAATGAAACAAATTGTTTACAAAACGTGAACAGTAAAGCTTAAAACTGAAAATTAGAAAATTAACTAACTATTTGTAGTCATGATTCATTTGAATTATGACTATGAAAATAAGTTGGGACTATGGTTAAATTAAAATGAGTACACACATTCAATCGTATATCCATGTTGGGAGTTGAAAGTTCACAAGTCATAAGTATGAGGGCTTAACATATAAACTTATATCGACAATGATCTTGTTTAATTGCTTAGCTTGGAACTTGTGAAAAATCGAGGACGATGAAATTATCGTAGGAATCGATAGATCACTCTACGGGGCTTCTCATTCTATGATCCAGTTTTATTAATGAAGAAGTCAAACTTGTTAAAAAATAAGGAAATCCAAAATATAGTTGTAGTTAGTGTAAATTTAGGAAAATGGTGACAACGGGGCTTACGTGTTTTCTTCATAACATTGCGTGAGGACTCTCCATACCTTAGTTTGGGGGATTTGATATGTGCTTAATTACACATATCTTTTACCTCTAAAAGTCGAGGGGGTTCAAGATTCTTAGTTTTCTTGAGTATTTACTTCATAACATTGCGTGAGGACACGGCAATACCTTAGTATGGGGGATTTTGGTATGTGCTTAATTACACATACCATTTTCCACTATAAACGGACTTAAATGACTAAAAACATACCAAAAATACATTGTATTTGTATGTTTGCATTTGTATTGTGCAGGAAACGGATATTCAAGAAAAGGAGCAAAAAGAAAGCCAAAAACAAACAAATCCAAGCACGGGAAGGAAAGGACCAAGTCAAGTCGAAGTCTAAAGTCATCCGCATGAAGATTTTACAACTTGAGGGGCTAAAACTGCCAAGCCTAAAGTTGTATTACAAAAGATTAAAAAGACAAGGGCCAAAACTGCCAACCGGGTAGATATTGCATTTAAGTTATACAACTTCAGGGGACCAAACTGCATACTTCCCCCAAAAAGTCTTCTTTCCCACCCTAAAACCCAGTTACAACTGGTATGTCGCCCCATACCTTCTTCCCTGCAAAACCACTTCTCACCCTAGCCAAAATCATTTCATCCACCCTACTACCCCCCCCAGTTGTATAAAAGCCATGTTGGCAATCCCTCACCTTTCCCAAGTATCTTCAATGGCTAAGATTGACTCCAAAGAAGCACAAATGAAATCAAAGGCTGGGATTTGCTTTGGATTCACCTCACACAAGTAGCACACTTGGTTTTATCTCTACAAAGAAGTCCAAGCTGCAAGTCCAAGACTTCGGCTATAAATAGAGTTTTTTGTAAGCCTTTGAGGCACCTAGTCTTAGTTTTTAACTAGTTTTTAATTTTTAATATAACTTAGCTTATTTTCAGTTATTTAAAGCTTTTGCTTTCAGCTTTGTAACATTTCTAAGTTTTAATGCAAGTTTGAAGTTTTTAAGTCAATTTACAATACAAGTGTTAAGTTTCTTAATCTTATTGTTTTGTGTTCAAAAAGCTCTCACCACAGCTTACTTATAAGCTGTTTTCATTAAGTAAACTAAAAAAGTTAAGTAGTAAAGAGAAAATAACAAATATCACTCTCAAACATACCACAGCTTACTTATTGGATGATAAGCCAGTTATGGATGGGCTTATGGACTATCACTAGCTTGTTTTATACAAGCTAGAGCTTGTAGATTTGTTGTTTGACCCTGTTTTGAGCAAGGGTGTAGTAAGTCTCTCTTTTTCTTACTTTACTTATCTATTGCAGAACTGCTAGTTTATTTGATACACTGTTAGTTTTAAGTTTATACTGCTAGACTAATTCATGCTTATTTAAGTGCTTATTATGGATTGAAAATTGCTTATAAGTGTTTTACTTTGTTATTTGATAATCTGTTTTTAATAAGTTTGAAATAAAAATGATTTTTGAAAAAGTTAAAGGCTGTTTTGAACAAGCAGTATTAACTCTAAGTTAGTACTGCTAGTTCATTTTTAGGACAGTACTAACTTCACACTAACAGTACTAACTCTAAGTTAGTACTGCTAGTTCATTTTCAGAACAGCATTAACCTAACACTAACAGTACTAACTTTAGCCTAGCAGTACTAACTCCAAGTTAGTACTGGTAGTTAATACTGGTAGTATTGTTGTTAGTACTGTTGTGTTTCTCTTGTTTAATTTTTATGTGCATTTGCTTTCAGTATTAATTCACAAACATTCCTTGTTACATTCAAACAGAAATCGTCAATCGTTTCTCGATTTTCCATTTCAGCCTCGTTGGGACATAACGACCCGGGAACACTCTATACTGCTTCCGGTTTTCTTGATCTCGCGTGATTTCGTCCCTTGGTGTATTTACGTCATACATAGATAGGTTCTAAGGGGTGAGCTCGCTAGTGACCAGTGAGCTTGAGTGAGGATAAGTAACCCCTTGATTTGACTGATTTGACCCTTCATTTGTATACTAGACCACTTGAATAGACAATCGCACCCTTTAATTTTCAAAAGCCCTTTGTTTTTTATTGGGGGTGAAAGAAGAGTGACGATGAACAGTAAAATGGGCCTTCGTGCATTTTTTTTTCTTTTTATAACTGAAAGAGGGGTAAAACGGTTTAAACTTTGGCCTTATGACACAAATGGTCCTTGTCTTCTCTTATCCTTTTTCTAGTTATAATTAACTTTAGAAAATTGCAAAACTGGCCCTTGTGTTTATAAAAAAGGAAAATGGGTTAGGGACTTGGGCTTATGAATGGGCTTTTGGGCCAAATGGATCCGGGTGAGGACTTTTAGGGTTTTTCAGGCCCATTAAGAGGTGAGGGGCTATTTTTGGACTTTTGTGAAACTTAGAGGTTTACAATGGAATGTTTTGGGTCTTGTTGACTTTTGTTGACCATGATTTGACTGAGGCTTGACTTTTCTAGCTTCGGCTTTGATTCTTCGGCTTCTTTTTGTACTCTTCTAATTCTCGTATCCATGCTTTCCCGTTTTTGACTGTTTTCTTGTGATTTTTGACTTATCCATACTTGCACATACAAAACACAAATACAAGCATATTTTTGCCATTTTTGGTCTGTTTTGGGTTTAATTGGGTTATTTTAGGTAAAAACGGATATGTGTATTCTACACTTATCATATATGATGAGTAAACTTTTGAAAAGACAACTAGCAACTTTTGAGCTTAAAGCCAGATAAGCAAATAAACATTTAGGTACAAAATAAGTTGAGAGAGATTGACATTGACCTTAAACCTACTAGTATACTAAGTATGAAAAGCTAAAAACTAATTTTACCGACTGATATTTAAGCTAGAAATTGGCTAATTGGCTTTTTAATGCAGTTGACACTTATAGTGATCAAAGCTCAAAACTAATACATGCAGGCTAAAGAGCTAGTTTCTACAACTTTTAAATCACCAAACTAAATGCAAATTGAGCAATTATTCTAAGAAAAACAAACTTAAGCTTATGATGCTAATAGAACTGAGCTTAAACTAACAGAATTAACTATAGCTAAATCACATATATGAAAGCTAATTTAAACCTATAAATTTCCTTAAATCCAATCTTATAAACCTGCAAATGTTCATTTAAACCAATCCTAAGGACCAAATGGCCTTGGCAGTACTAACTTGAGTTAGTACTGCCTTGTGCCAAACACCCCTTAAAAAAGTCTAAATTCATTTTTTAGCTTATGAAGATGAGTTTTAATGCACAAACAGGTTATACCAGATAATAACAAGCTAAAAATTGTCCTAATTAACAGATCTAAGTAACTGAATAAGCAGAACTAATAAGCTACTAATCTATACTAATTTTTTTGTATTTTTGATAGTTTTTGACAATTCCATACGGGCATGTGAAAGTAGTTTTCTCCTGGTCTTGGGAATCTATTGGTATTTGGAAATACACTGAAAATCCATCTAGAAAACAATAAAACTCATTTCCAGCAAATCTTTCTAACATTTGATCCATAAACGGTAATGGAAAATGATCTTTTCGAGTCGCTTCATTTAACTTCCTATAGTCGATACAAACTCTCCACCCGGTAACTAAACGTGTCGGAACTAATTCATTCTCTTCATTAGCAACAATGGTTATTCTTCCTTTCTTATGAACACAATGCACTGGACTAACCCATGAGCTGTCGGAGATCGGGTAAATCATACCGACATCAAGAAGTTTTAAGACCTCCTTTTTGATTACCTCATGAATTTTTGGGTTAACCCGTCTTTGACTTTACACTATGGGTTTGTAATCATCCTCCATCAAGATTTTGTAAACGAGGGTCGATACCCATGATGTCGGTGATTTTCCAAGCAATGGCCCGTTTATGAGATTTAACCACCTTTAAGAGAGCATCTTTTTCATGATTTTTTAAACCTTTTGCAATAATTACTGGTAACTTGTCGTTTTCTTCTAAGTAAGCATATTCCAAGTGAGACGGTAAATCTTTTAACTCTAATTTCGGAGGCTCTTCAATTGAAGATTTTGCCTCGGTCACTTCACTTTGTTTAAGGTCAACATGCTCCTCCAAGCTTTGATCTCGTCCCTTCCTTTAATGCCAATCATTGGATCCTTTGTTTAAGCCGTTGGATCAAATAAGTGAGCATCTCACTCTCTATCTCTCGGTAGGATTGCTCAGCATGGCTATCCGTGGCAGAGTACTTGTGCTTCTTTACCAAAGGTTTTAGTACAAATTTCTCCATTTAGAGTGTGTTTCTTTAGATCCCGCATGTTGCTTTGTTGTCAGATCTTAGCCAATGAGAAGCTTTAGTAACGTCTTTGATGCTGACATGGGCACTTAGTACTTGGAATCTTCTTGCCACGTTGGTTAATTGAGTTTTAATCGACTTAAATGTAAAGAAGAAACTTATAGGAGCCTTTGCTCTAAAAAAGGCTAAGATTTCGCGCCTTATTACTCTTGTTTGTTTGACTTATTTGACCCGGCTTATAGACTTTTGACTTGGGCTTATAAATATGGAATTAGGCTCGGGGTTTTGGTTTGGGATTGGGTAAATGGATAAAAAGGGTTAAGGGTTAATTAGATAAGAGATAACGACCATTAGTCCTATATTAACAAAGGACTAACGGTGTTAGGGTTTAGGGTTCTAAGTGAAAATGGTTTTAACATTAAGGGCTTTTGTGGGTATTTTTAAGGGTTTTGTCTTCTTGTGGTTGACCAATGTTGACCAAGAGTTGACTTTGACTGAGCATTGTTGAAACCTTCCGGCTCTTTTGCACTCTATCTGTTCCCGTGTCCGTGTTTGTCCGGTTTTGGCCATTTTCTTGTGATTTTTGCAATATCCGTACCTACACATTCACAAACAACAAAATACACAAATACAAGCATATTTTTAGATATTTTGATCATTTAAGGGTCATTTTTGGTATAATAAGGATATGTGATTTCTCACATATCAACATGCTAGAAAGATCTATTCAGATTGGGATCAACAAGTGGTATCAGAGCTTGTTGAGAAACTCTGAGTAAAAAGAACCAAAACAGATCTGTTATAAACCTTTACCTTTCAGATCTATTCAATTGCAGGAGAAGAGAAAATTCATAATGA
>BQNB010049281.1:0-29471 GCA_026074375.1 Tanacetum coccineum
CCGGATAAAAATATACAAATTGTGTTTTCTTTAGTGAGGTTTTTACCTTATATTTCTCTTGGTTGAGAAGTATTTTGGAAAGAAATTTTTACGGGATTAATACTATACGTATATTAAATTTGTTTTTCTACACCAAAGGCCTTTTCAATTAAAAGTGCATCGCAGAACAAGCTTATACCTGGACTAGGGTAACTAAAATTAACAACTTTTTTAATTTACTGTTGTAACTTCCGTAACAAATCATGTTATCACAAACCAACACTCGATCGATCATTGTATAGGGCTGTGTAATCTATTCCAGTGGCAGTCCTCTTGATCCTTATGAATACAACGACAAACTCCACATTCCTGGCCACGTCATACTTTTATTTATGCACTCTACAGGTGGTACTGTACCATCAATCATTCATACTCATATTAGTTATCTTCATGTATGTCCAGGCTAATAATTCTTACATTTTCCCTTGGCTTGGTTTTGAGTTGGTCATCTCTGGTGCAATCCGTGTACAAGATGAGATGCTTTTGGCGGCCCGTAAGTATTAATTATATTTTTTTATTGTAATTAATCTGTTGCAGAATGTCATGATAGTTTAACACTTAATGCATACATTTTTCTCCTTTTTTAAATGCATTCATAATGGCTAGAGTTTTAAAAACTTAACTGTTCGGTTGAACCGGATTATCTACAAACCAGCCTTTAACTAGTTTTATAAACTTTGCAGAACCGCTTCTCAATAAACCGAGCAGTTTTCTAAAATCTGTGGAAACTAGAAGGGGGGGGGGGGTTGAATAGTTTACACGTTTGTTTTGCGTTTTAAAAGTTTACTTTCTAAAATGTATAGATTCGAGTTATATGTTCAACCAAATCACAATATGAACAAGCAATAACTATCTAAACTAAAACACGATAACAACAATAATAATGTAAAGAGATAAGGAAAGAAACAACTAAACCAAGACACCAAGATTTTATAGTGGTTCGGCTACGAAGAAACTCTTTGCCCTACTCCACTCCCCGAGTATCCAACTCGATATTTCACTATGTCAACAAGCTCCTTTTAGGCGGAGAAAACCGTTTACACGTCGCTTACGTTATTTTCTGACACTAAGCTAAATATCGAGTCCTAATCTTAGCTAGAACCAATCTATCACTTCACAAGATATACACACTCACAAGATCTACACTATCAGATCTACACAATATCTGAACCACACAAATACACAAGATAAATACAATAGAGTTTTAGTACTTAGAAGAAAGGAGGATAGATCACTAATTAACATTTCGTTTCTTAACGAATACGAGTGTTCTTCTCTTGCACTTGAATGAGAAGGAAGAGATGAGAAGAAGATATTAGATTACTTGAAACAAGATCTAAGTATGTTAGTGATCAAGAGTTTTAGTGAGAGAAAGAAGGTTTAGAGAAAGAAAGAAAAGACTGAAAAATTTCGTGCAAAGAGAAATTGATTTCTGCTGAGAATGGAGCAGTATTTATAGGCAGGAAATCCCAACGGCTATCTGGGGGCGGTCCCGGCGGTCCCTTAACCAATGTATCAGTTTAAACGACTCTTGTGTCGTTCTTTTATATATCTTGTGCTGTTGATCTTAAAGTAACATGCCCCGGATCCTTATTCCGCTGCGACCTATTTTGGGGGTGTTACATCAGCTATGGAACCTTTTATTTTGGGGGAAAATTTGAAATTTAAATTTTAAGTTTTTAATAAAACATTTCTTTTAATTAGAAAATATTTTGTAAAAGTATTTAAAAAAAATACTTTTGTGGAATAAAAAGTGAGGTTTAAGAGTAAAATATTTTCTTGATCACTAATCATGCTTAATGATTTTGTTTATCCATACCTTAAGTGATCACTAATCTTAGAAATGAAATTTCACACTTAATAATTTGTGAACTTTTATTTTTATAGTAAACGTTTTTACATTTTGTTATTATCAAAACGTTGAGAGGTCGAAAAATATAAATAACATTTTTAGACATTATTTGTATTAACAATCTCCCCCTTTTTCATAATGACAAAATATAAAGTCATTTTGTATAAAATTAATTGTTACACATTATTAATGAGTTTTGTTCTATTTCTCCCCCTTTTTATCGAATTCAAAAAGGATGATCTTCGAGTTGTTGAGATGAGAAAGAAATCGACGATATCAAGACTCCCCCTTGATGTGAGCTCCCCCTTGTTCGGGGCACCAAGGGATCGATCTTACAAAAATTATTTGCTACAAACAAAGTTAGAAATACAAGTGCAAGACAAATAACTTTTAAAACACCACATTATATTAAAGTCATCCAAAATAGAGTTTCATTCCACCAACAAGAAGCCCATACAATAGCAAATGCAACTAATACATTAGAGCTAAGATAAGTAAGAAAACATAAATCTATAAATTATACTACAATCTAAGCATACAAAAGTGGTAAGTCCTAGATGATTCATGATTCATAGGAGAAGACTTTTGAGCAAAAGGTTTTAGATGACACATTTATGAGAGATTTTTGAAAACATTTTAAGGTGGTGGTGGAAAGTAAGAGGTGATTGCGGTAGTGAGGAGATATTTAAGATGAGCAAACATGATGTTCATCTTATCTTTTAAAGTGAAGAAAAAGTTTCGGTTGTGAGAAAAACATATGCAAGTTGACCCATAATAGTTATGATAATTGTAGAAAAGAGGATGACCCATGATAGGTGGTTGAGGTTGTGGTGGAGATGGTGGTGATAGAATGTCATGAATGTTATCAAGAGGAGTGATTGGTGACAAAGAGAGTGTGATATCCAAAGAAGGATGATTTTGAAGTGGTTGAGGGTTTAAAGGTCTAGGAGGAACATCTGAAATATTGTCAAGCAAAGGGTTCAAATGATGAGGAGAAGTTGGTTCATTTAAGGATGGTGGTGAAATTTGAAGTTTTGAGTGAAAGGAAGAAGACGTGTTCTCTTGACTTGATGATATCTGATTAGTGGATGTGGTTTTTGATGGTGCATTTGGAGGAGTTGGAGATGAAGAAGTTGTTGTAGGAGAAGGTGTGGTGGTGATATCTTCATCACTAGATATGTTAACAAATAGTTGTCTAGGAGGAATTATGATGAGTTTGATTTTCTTAGAAGGGTTAGATGAGGAAACATTGGTGGAATTCATGATAGAATGGTTTGAGGAGGATGATAAGATGAATTAGAAGTATGACTTATTTAATTAGGGAGGAAAAGATCAAAGTGGAAAAGCATGAGAGTTATGTTTTTGGATTCCAAAAGTGGTTTGTCAAAATGCAGAAGGTTTAGCTAGATCTAAGAAAGAATAGTCAACAACACAGAAAATCAGGTAGCCACAGTAAAATTTCCTTGACTCTTGATGGCGGTCCCATAAACACCTGACGGTCCCAGATATATTTAGGGGCCACCCCTTATTTATGGGGGCCGTTCTCTGAAGACATGAAATTTTTTTAGTTCTTCCTGATTTCCTGTAAGTCCTGTACATAAGTAATTTCCTATATTTCCCTTTTTGCAATTAACTCTATTTAATCATGAATCATCTAAAGCTTAACAATTAAATTCATAAAGCTAATAATTCATGATTCAATTAAAGTGACACACATATGCATATAGACAAATAGATAAGCATGCATATCATCATAAAGGTAATCATAGTGTTGCGAGTAACATGCAAACAAGAGTTTTGGATGATAAAATTGAAAGATCATCCAAGGCAAGTTATGTTGCCCGTGCTACATGCTAAGTTACTACTGAATAGTATAAGTTTAAGTACTTAAGCATCATAGAGTAATAAGTAATACAATTAATAATGTCACGAGGCATATTTCCACAGTGTTCACTTCCTTATATTTCTCCACAAGTTTCTGAGACCTTTCTTGATCGACCTTAGTCCACCATGATGCTCACCTCGAATTTGAACTTGATGGTTGATGATTTCGGTTTGACGGGTGTAAAAAGGATCCAAATGAGGTGTTGGTTCCAATTGAATGGATCTTTTATTAGCTTAGATAAATCTAAACAACTAGATTAGAAACCTTGTGGTGTATATATAAAGACTATACGGAATTAATCTTTATATACTCAGAAGAAACAATCAAACAATGAACACAAAACTTTCATTATATTGAACAAACCACAAAACAACTATATGTTTTGCCTTACAATGAAAGACTCTAACTATTATATGAATTGGACGACTATGAAAGTATATGAAAAAGAGATATGTCTAACTATGCCGTAGGGTTCCTTTTATACACTAAGGAAAACCCTAATAGGCTTACAAAACGCGTTAGAAGATTATGCAGAGATCATGCATATATATTCCTAATTTATCTCATACATATCTCATAAGCAACACTAATATACTAATTAACAGTACTAATTATATACTGACAATACTAACATTGTACTAACAGTACTAACTATAACTAGCAGTACTAACTATTACTACTAGCAGTATTAAGTCCTTCAACAACATTATCTTGTAAAAGCTCTTTAATTCCCAACAATCCTCCCCTAAACTTATGATTTACCTTTAAATCTTAGTTATCTTGAATTAAAGCTCTTTGATTTTGAGAGGATTCTTTCAAACACTTTAGCTTCCTTTCCTGTTAGCTTTTAAAAATTCTTCATAAGTAACTCTGTTCTGTAATCTGAGATTTGATAAACTTTATAAGCTCATGTGCCATAGTACTTTCTTCTTCTGCTTGAATCTTCAAGTTGATCATCTTCACCAAGATTTCCTTCTTCAGTGGATACTTCTTTTCTACTAACATGTTGATCTATATTGATGTACCATCTAAGAATAAAGAGTGAACACCACTGTATTCATGCAATTTCCATCTCACTAACTCCCAATACTGTTGATTCAACCATATGTCATCTTCTTCATTTGGATCAAATATCATCCTAAGATCTCCTCATAGATCTAAATCATGACCCTCAAGTGGACGATCTTTAAATCTTTCTTGAACCAAGCTGTAGAGTTGACTTAAATCCTGTCTATCAAATCTTCTTAACAATGCTTGAATATCTCCATGAAAGCTTGAACTTCCATCTGCTCTTGTAATCTTGCAGACTTCAGAATCTTTTGCTTTTGTCATTCCCAACAAGATATATTCCCAATTTACAATATTATGTTTGTCACAAAACTCCAAATTTGCCATTTTGATGAATGTAAAGTTGATTAATGATCTGGAATTTTGTAAGAAGTGTAAAAGAGTTTATATTCACTGACTGTAAAAGATTTGAGCTTATCATGAAACCTTATAAGTTAGGTTGTTGGCAGAAATATCTCAACGGCTCTTAAATTAATAACATTTTGTTATGGCTCAAACAGTACTAACGGTCACTTAGCAGTACTAAGTTTGGTCTAGCAGTACTAACTTGAAGCCTAACAGTACTAACTTCTCTTAGCAGTAGAAATATATCCCTAGTAGTACAAACTTAACACTAGCAGTATTAACACCAAGCTTAACTTCCTGTACTCTTCTTCAAATATAGTTATGATCTGCTCATAGTTCATACCTTTGAAGTTTGTCATACTCCACTCATGCATTTTCTGTTTCTTCCATCCTTCCCTGTTTGACAGAATCCTTTGAAATCAAATACTCTTCTGCATCTGAGATGACCATTCTTGCCTTTTTCCTTGTGTTTTAGAACTTGAGCTTGTCTTCCAATCTTTTGACTTTCTTCATCAACATTGTTAGATTTTGAGCATGAGACTCCTTAGACTGTTTAAGAGCATTTTCCAAAATGGTGACTTTATCAATCAATTTGGTACACAAATCCATCAATTTTATAAGTTTTAGACTGTCCTTTCCACTTCTAAGTGTGTAACCTTTTGAGAGAGGTGGATCATTAGACTTATAGTTTTTGGCAAACTACCAGCCATAAACGAATTTGATGATTCTTTACCAGTTGCCGTTTGCCCTGGAATAGCCAATGCTTCATTGCAAAAACATGGTGCATTGATAACCATATAGTTTTTAGCAAACTATCAGCTATCAACAGATTTGATTAGTCTTTACCAAGAACTGTTTGATCCTGGACTAGCCAACTATTTGCTGTGAAGCAAGGAGAGTTGAGAACCATACAATTTTTGGTAAATTGTCAACCATAAACGGATTTGAAAAGTCTTTACCACAAACCGTTTGCTTATGGACTAGCCAGTTCTTATGCCTGTTAAGCATGGTGAACTGATGACCATTTGTTGTGTGGTTGTAAAACCAACACTAAAAGACCATCCATTCTATCATCAAAGTTCTCATCAAAGTCCTCCCCTCAAATCCAACTATACATCTTTTTATTACCTGCAAATGTTAAACTAAAACATAGAAGATACAATAGCAATACTAACATAGCAGTATCAAGTATAATTAGCAGAACTAACTATACTTGTCACAAGAGAATTAATTTCTCTTGGGAACCCAAGCCATTACTGACTTGTTTCTACCTGTTGGATCAACATAGTTAAATTGCTTACAAATACATGATCCAGTATTCTTGTAGACATGATTTATCATCTTTATTTTAGGTCTCCATGCCCAGTATGCTGTAGGCTTAACAGGCAGTTTTAAACCTTTGTTCCCCCACAGAAATTTGTCAAATCTTTTCCTTAATAGTATTAACAGAAATTACCTTAGCAGTATTAACTTTGTTACTCAAATTTCTATTTTTAAGTGTTGTTTGTTGGTAAAAAGGTCTTCTTAATGATGAATGTGACTTTTGAAAAGCATTTGTCCTTGGTTTGGCAACATTGACAGAGGGTACAGCAGTATTGAATGACCTAGCACACTACTGATTGTTGTATGTTCATGAAAAGCTTGCTTAGCAGTACTAAATGGTACTAGGCCAGACTTGGATTAAACTTGAAGTTGGAGCAAAATTTCCTCTAGAATTAGAAAATTTATGATGATAGTCCCTCATTGCATAGTCAAACTGGTCTAACTTCCCTTTGACTAGTCCCCTTTTTCACATTGTTCAAACAGTTTTGACATCCATTTATCATGAAAATCACAGTCTTTAATTACTATAAACTCCTACACACACAAAACAGCTTTTGGTGTAAACAAAATCAAGTCCCAATTTTTAGGCATTTGAGTATTCCAGCTGTACTTTGTTCCATGGTTTTGACTAACATTCTAGGTTGATCAAGCTTGCTTAGGTTTTTTGAAACAATTAAGAGATTCTAACACAACAGTCTCATCTTCATCACAATCAGAAACCCAATCTTCAATTATTGGAGCATCTGAAGTTTTCTTAACTTCTTTAGAGACATTTTCACTAGCACCCTTATTTACCTTAACACCATATCCTTCAAATTCAGGCTGTTTAAATTTCTCAAGTCCTTAGTTTGATAATCAATACTGAGGATTGCAACAATCCTATAAGTAGAGGGGGAAACAACCATTATATCCTAGACCCTTCTTATTGTTATAAGATATTTGATTTCTAATTAATTGATCCAGACTTTTAGAGGCATTTTCAAAGTTGTCAATTTTAAACCTGATTATCCTCTTTTTCTTCTTAGTCCGTTCTACTGTTTCTAAGACCAATTATATCTAATTCATTAAATGAAGCATCTCTTTTAAGAACAACAATCTGATCACAAAGCATACTTTCATTTTTCTTATAAAAGACCAGTTGTTCTTCTACTGAAGCTAAACCCTTTTTATAGCTATCTAAATCAGATTCAGACTTATTAAGCTCTATTCTCAACTTATCATACCTAGACTTAAGATCTTTAAAAATTTTAAGACAAGTTTTAGAGTAAGTTTTGTTATTTTGTACCTCAGAGTCAGAGAAAGCCATAAGTGCAAAGTTGGTAGAAGCCTCCTCATCTGCCATGTAGCTCCAATCAAATCCAGTCCCATTTATAGCTAACATAGACTTAGAAGAAGATTCTTCCACATTCACTGTTCTTCTTGAGCTATCTTGACTTCTGTTCCTGTTCTCTTGACTCCTAGGATTTCTGCACTCTCTAGCAAAATGTCCCAACTTATGACAACTAAAACATTTCACCTTTTTCTTGTCATAACCAGCAGTATCACTTCCATTGATGATAATCTTTTTACCAGTTCACTAATAAAACTTTATTTTTTGTCTTGCTTTCATACTTTACCAATGCCAATTGCCACTTTAAAATCCTTTCATCAAGATGCAATACTTCAGGATTTGCTCTAGGTCTTCATAACAACTTTAGACCCTTTGGTTGGTGCCAGATAAGCATATAATGTGGCATCACTGAGACAAGTAGTACTATTATTAGTGCTAGCAGTACTAACAGGAGTACTACCAGTACTAACATGAACATTAGCAGTATTAACATCATTTGTACTGCTATGACCTGAGAGAAAGGCCAAATTCTGAGAGCCCGCGTTTGTGCTAGAGATTACACTTCTTTTGACTTCTGGTTTAACAATCTTAAAATTGTTGTAAAGATCATCAAAACTTATTGAGCCCAGATCTGATTTGTTCCCTCCAGACCACAATATGCGTACCCCGTTCAGTAGGAAGACTTCTTAAGAATTTCAGGTTAAGATCTTCTGGAGTGATGATTTCACCTAGGATAGTTAACTGGCTTACAATTTTCTGAAGCCTGTTAACATTTAAAGTTAAGTGACTCTGATCTAGAAGCATTGAAGGTTCCATATATCTGCTTTAAGAGTGTTCTTTTGAGTCTATCTTGGTGTCTTCACATATACCACCAATCTTTCCTTCTATGGCGTCAAATAAAGACTTGGCATCCTTGTGTTTATTGAAAGTAAGTATATTCTCTACTTGGAGGTGTCCATCATCAGAATGCGTCGGGCTTAAGATCAATCTTTCATTAGATCTTCTGTTCAGCATAACAACACAGGTATTGTGTAGAGATGAACCATCTCGTTTGTAGTGGTTAGCTACTAGCTGAAATAGTGCCATCTCTATGATCTCCCAGAGAGTATAATCTTGAAGTTGAATATATGACTCTATTCTGAGTCTCCATGTGTCATATTCACCTTGCTTGAGAAGTGGCAGTTTTGCAAGAGAATTATTTTGGGTATTTTCTAGATCCATGGTTTTTGATATAGGGAATGAACAGTAAGATGGATCTAGATTGTTTCTTCTAAATCAAGGTTTCAGAACACCCGCTCTGATACCACTTGTTGGTTCCAATTTAATGGATCTTTTGTTCTGCTTAGATAAATCTAAACAACTAGATTAGAAACCTTGTGTATATATATAAAGACTATGCGGAATTAATCTTTATATACTCAGAAGAAACAATCAAACAATGAACACATAACTTTTACTATATTGAACAAATCACAAAACAACTATATGTTTTGCCTAATAGCTAATCGTGTTCTTCTTCTATTCTCTGAATATTGATCTATGAATGAATATCTAACTATGCCGTAAGGGTTCCTTTTATACACCAAGGAAAAACCCTAATAGGCTTACAAAACGCGTTAGAAGATTATGCAGAGATCATGCATATCTATTCCTAATTTATCTCATACATATCTCATAAGCAACACTAAAACACTAACTAACAGTACTAACTATATACTGACAGTACTAACATTGTACTAACAGTACTAACTATAACTACTAGCAGTATTAAGTCCTTCAGCAGCATTATCTTGTAGAAGCTCTTTAATTCCCAACAACATTTTTTGCCAAAGAGTGCCTTATAAGGTGCGGCATTATGCTAGCTGAATAATTATTGTTATACAAAAACTTGCTAATGCAAATGCTTAACCCAGCTTTCTAAACATGATCACGCAGCACGTAGCATGTCCCACGAGAGTTTGAATAGTCACACGCTCTGCCGCCGGTTTCTTGGATTGATACCAGTGCTCATACTCATATATGTACCCAAAGCTTTCCCGAATGATCTCCAAAATTTGATGTGAACCTCCCACACGATCACAATGAATTGAAACAGTATTCCTTGTCTTCTACTCATCCTGCCAGTACACCTTGCCAATTTGTCCCAATGGTCATTCTCCCTTATTGGCAAGAAGTGAGTAGATTTTGTAAGTCGATCCATAATTATCCAGATGGTGTTAAAACCATGTGACGACTTAGGAAGCTTCGTGATAAAATCCATCGTGATATTATCCCACTTCCACTCGGTCTTGCGGTTTACTAATAGTCTTATGGCCTTTGATGTTCGGACCTTGACCATATGCACATGTCAGCACTGCAACATAGTGGTTATGTTCAGTCCTCATATTTGGCCACCAATATAGCTTTTTTCATGTCTTGGTACATCTTTTCGGAATCGGGATGGATAGAATATTTCGACTTGTGAGATTCGTACATAATCACGGATCTTAAGTCGAACCGAGATGGATAGAGTATTTTGACTTGTGAGATTCATGCATAATCATGGATCTTAAGTCTCCATAGCAAGGTAACCAACTCTTGCCGTGTAAAAATAACATTCCATCGGCGCGTGGTTCTAACCTTTCCTTGGGTATGTCCTTTCTGATCATACCGCCTACATCTTCATTCACAAGAATCTCTGGCTTCTGGGCTTCGATCTGAGCTTCTAAAATTCATTTGGGAAGATCCAAGCTAATAGTCATAACTAAGGCTCGAACCCGCAGTGGCTCAATCCGTTCCTTACGGGTCAATGCATCCGCCACTACGTTTACCTTCCCTGGATGATAACGAATGTCACAATCGTAGTCACATAGCAATTCTAGCCAATGGCGTTGCCTCATGTTAAGATCCTTTTGATCGAGAATGTGTTGTAGGCTTTTAGGGTCGGTGAACACGGGGCATCTGGTTCAATATAGATAATGTCTCCATATCTTTAGAGTAAACACTACCAATCCAAGTTCTAGATCATGAGTGGTGTAGTTCTTCTCATGAACTTTTAATTGTCGAGAAGCATAGGCGATCACCTTCTCTCTCTGCATTAACACAGCGCCTAAGACTTTGTGTGAAGCATCACAATAGACCACAAAGCTTTGCTTCCTTCAGGTAAAGCCAGAATTGGCGCACTGCACAACTTCTGCTTTATTAACTGAAACGTGTTCTCTTCTATTTCACCCCAATCAAATTTGATTCCTTTCTGCGTAAGCTTTATCATTGGTTTAGCAATCTTCTAAAATTCCTTGATAAACCTTCGATAGTACCCAGCAAAACCTAAAAACTGGCGGATCTCCATTGGTGTCTTAGGAGATTCAAAAACTGATTCGCAGTTTTATACACGTAAAATATTCATAAAAATATAATACTTTTAAAAGAGTAATTAAGAAAATTACCAAGTTACCCTTGATAAAATTCACTCTCAAAAATATATATAATATAATATATAATACGTATATTAGACCGGGCAAGTAAGATCACCCGGGTCGTTATCCCCAATGACTAGTGAAATTGAAACCACGTTTTAAGTTCGGATCCTGATTTGAATGAAGCAAAGATATTTTTGGAAAAGCTATTTAAAAAGCAACAAATAAATGACAATTAAGCAAGTAAATAAATTTTAAAACCTAAAAATGTAAACTAAATTTTCACTAAATAAAGAAAAATTGCCGAAAATTATTAAAAATAAAAGCCCTAATTTTTATCTTTTTATAAAAGTTTAATTGTGATTAAATTACTGGATTCCTTAGAGTTTGATCAATAATAAATCGTCGATCCTGGAGTGGATAACGATTTTACTGTCACTTAATTTAAAACTCTCTGTATTCAATCCAAATCCTGAATGACCCATCCTTCTTTTGACAACAAAGACGAGGTCCCCAAGTGAGGAACTAGGGCTTATGAATCCTTTGTAAGGAAGTGTATGTGTTTTAATTACACATACCTTTTTTTCATATTAAGCGAACCTAAATGACTAAATACGTTACAAATAATACATTGTATTTGTATGTATGCTTTTGTATTGTGCAGGTAACGGTATCAAGTAAAGTTCAAAAGAAAGCAAAGCAAACAAATCGAGAACGAATGGAAAGGACAAAGTCAAAAAGTCAAGCCATGTGAAGAAAATACAACTTGAGGGGCTTAAACTAGCCAAAACCTCAAATATATTGCAAAAGGAAAAAGACACTGGGTTAAAATTGCAAGAAGGTAGAGATTACATTTTAAGGTTTTATACAGCTTGTAGCGGACCAAGCATGCCTACTCCCAAAAAAGTTTTTTCCCGCCCAATAACCCAGTTAAACTGCGTATGTGCCCCTATACTATTCTTCCTGCAAAACCACTTATCTCTCATAGCCAAATTCTTTCAACGCACCCCTTCATTTTCCCCCCCAGCTGTATAAAAGTCCATGTTGGCAATCACCTCTCCTTTCCCAAAATTTTCGATGATAAGATTGTTTCAAAAGAAGCACAAAAGGAATTGAAGGCTGAGATTTTATTTGTTTTAGTCTCTCCTCACACAACAAGCACACTTGTTTTTATCTCTCCAAAGAAGCACAAGCTGCAAGATGAAGCTTTGGCTATAAATAGAGCTTTTTGTAAGCCTTTGAGGCATCTAGTTTTTAGTTTTCTTAGCAACTAATTAATTTTTAATCTTAAGCTTAAATTTCAAAGTAACTTACAGCTTTTACTTTTAGCTTTGTAACATTTCCATGTTTTAATGCAAGTTTGAAGTGTGTAAGTCAATTTACGAATACCAGTGTTAAGTTTTTAATCATAATTGTTTTGTGTTTAAATCATCACACCACCAGCTTACTCATAGTGTTTTCATTAAGTAAAAGTGAAAAAGTTATGTAGTAAAAGAAAATCTCAAATAATCACTATCAAATATACAACAGCTTATTTGTATGGATGATAATGCCATTTTGGATGGGCTTATGGACTCTCTACTAGCTTGGTTTATACATGCCTGGCTGGTGTTGTTATTCTTCTTTTTGAACCCTGTTTTGAGCATGGTGTTTTGTAAGTTTTTTCTCTTTTCTTATTGTTCTTATTTCTGCAGAAATGTTTTAGTGCTTATTTTGCTTATTTGCTAGTTGCAAAGTGTTTGTATTACTTTCTTATTAGTTTTCTGATAGTTCACTTTTTAAAACTGTTAGATATATGTTAATACTGCTTGTTCATTTGGTGCAGTATTAACTTAATAGCTACAGTTTAACTACAAGTTTGTACTGATAGTTCATTTCTTGGATTTTCAAAGTACTACTAGACAGTACTAACTCAGCTAGCTGTACTAACTCCAAGTTAGTACTGTAGGTTAAAAATGTTAGTACTGGTGGGCCATTTTAGCTTATCAGCTTATTATTTCAACTTATTTAAGAATTCACTTTAGTTTTTTTTAAAGTAGTTTAAGCACATATTTTTGTTTACTATCTTCAGTAGAAAACTATTCAACCCCCCCTTCTAGTTTTCCATAATTGGCATCAAGAGCTAGGTTACCAAAGTTTTAAAATAAATTGTATTTTAAATCTTTAAACGATTATGGATTCGGAAAACTACAAAGAAGGTCAATCTATGCAACGACCACCTCTCTTCGAGGCAAATTGTTTTATATATTGGAAAAACCGTTTTGAAACTTACGTGAAGTCTAAGGATATTGATCTTTGGTATATCATAGCTCATGGTAACTACAAACCTACCATCAAAGACAAGGATGGCAAGGATGTTGTTACACCATATGAAAAACTTGATGAAAATCAAAAGAAAATGCTTTCCAAAAATGATGAAGCTAAAATGGTTTTATACAATGCTTTACCTAAAAAGGAATATGAAAGAATTTTCATGTGTGACACGGCTCAAAATATTTGGGATTCTTTAATAACTACTCATCAAGGTAACAAACAAGTTAAAGATAATAAAATAGATCTTTTTGTTCAAAAATATAAGGAGTTTACAATTATCGACGATGAAACCCTTGATTGGGCCTTTTCTAGATTTAATACCATTATTACTTCTCTTAAAGCACTTGATGAATCTTTTTCAAGTCGTAACCATGTTAGGAAATTCTTGAGGGCTCTCCCATCGAAATGGCGACCAAAGGTAACAGCGATAGAGGAATCCAAAGACTTGTTAAAGCTATCTTTAGACGAACTTGTTGGCAATCTCAAAGTCTATGAGGTAGTTCTTGAGAAGGACTTGGATATTGCAAAGAACAAGAAAGAAAAGTACAAGTCTCTCACACTTAAAGCAAGACAAGTCTTGAGTGATGATGATACATCTTCCTCGGATAGCAATGATGAGGAATATGCAATGGCCGTAAGGGATTTCAAGAAATTCTTTAGAAGAAGAGGCAAGTTTGTCCGACAACCCTATGACGACAAAAAGAACTTCCAAAAAATCAAGGAAGATAAAAAGGAAGATCGAAGATGCTTCAAGTGTGGTGATCCAAATCACTTCATTAGTGATTGCCCCAAAAACTCTTCCGGTGATCAAAAGGCATTCGTTGTCGGAAGTTGGAGCGATAGTGGAGATGACTCAAAGAAAGAAGAGATTTGTCTCATGGCTCACTCAAATGAGGTACTATCCGATAATCTTTACTATAGTAGTGTATCTTTAGATAACGAATCTAGGGAAGATGAGTATGACAAACTTTGTCAAATGAGTCTTAGAATTATTAACAAAAACAAACATCTAAAGGCTAAAAATGAATCACTCAAAAAGACCATTAACGAACATAAAACCAAGCTAGACATATTAGAAAAAGGTAAAGAAACTAGTAGCAATTGTGATGCTTGTAATGAACTTAGATTAGAAGTTAACTCTCTAAAACTAAAACTAGTTTTTAAAGTCGTGTTGGTGAAAAGTAGGGTTTTTCATTAAACCCTAATATGGTCAAAAAGTTCAGGATCTGATGGTACAGCAGCAACAAAGTCATATGATAGCAGGCTTAAAGAAACAAAATAGCAGCATGTTGTTGTTGGATCTGATGACAAACAACTTAGGTTTGTTTAAAACCTTAACTCGATGCCTAGGTTGCTGCTTGTTACTGGTTATGGGATGCTGATTTTGTGGAAGTGATGGTTTTATGATGGACGTGGACTATGGAAGAAAGTTTGGTTATGATTCGCAAATAATGGGATAAGATCTGCTTTAAATAAGAATTCCATGATTTTTAGGGATTGTGTTTGATCCTAGTATAACTTCCATATATACTGGTTCATGGTTAATAAAAGTGAAGTTAATACACTAATCAATTTTGAGTTAGTACTGTCCCTGTAAAACTTATTACTGCATACAGTTATTAGTATTCTCGCCCAAAGTTTGTACTGGACACCATGTATGAAGGTATATACTGCCCACATAAAATACTGCTGGTTGTATATTTTAAGTACTGCAGGTTGATATTGTTGGTTCAGTATATGTTTTTGGTGATGGCAGTGTTAATGTTTCTGCTCATAGGCGAGTTGTAAGCCATTGAGTGTTTCTCACGAATGTTTTCTGCTGCTGGATTGTATGACCAGAAAAAATTGCTACTAATAATTTAGAAGGAAGGAGACCTGCAGATAGTGACAGTTTTTTGTGGCAGTTTGGTTAATACTGTTGCTTCTCAGTTTGTACTGTTAGTGCTATCTGATATAGCTAGTTAGTACTTCTAGCTTTGTACGATATCGGATAGTATACGTCGTTTGGTTTTCTAGAAGATTTATATCTCAATAGAACTAATTTTCAATAGTAATTACTATTGATTTATATGGCTCGTATTTGGAGAATTATTGAAGAGGTGATAGGAAGTCAAGGATTATTGCTTATTTGATGTTGTAGTTGAGTTTCACAGGTGCGTGTCTTATCATATCTTAAAGTATAGTTTTGCAGGCTATGATTTTAAAGATAACTTGTTCGTGCTTCAATGGTGTGACGAAGACTTGTCAAAATCTAGCAAAGGTGTGAGATTTTTCTTATGGTGCTCAATGCTCATATTTGCTATCACTTAGTATGTGTCTCATAGAAGATAAGGCAATTTTTGTCAAGAGGTGCGGTCTACTTTATATTAAACCAGATTTTATTTATAAGTTCGACGTCACGTGGATAGTGCAAGACATAAGACACAAGTTTAGGAGATTCAACTTCTTCATCAAATTCCTACTCAGTTCTTCGATCAGTGATCACTATAAAAGGCCTACAGAGTTCGAGATTCAAGAGAGGTAAAACCATATTGGTTTTTCAGGGGAAGCTTATTGATTAAATGTTTAAGCATCAACAAGCACACTTGAGGGAAGTGTTTTCATTACCTACTGGCTAGTTTATATTCTATTGCTCAACGTCATTTTATAGGTATTAAGCATAAAGGTGGTAATTTGAGTATTAGAAGTGGATTAGTATGTGTATATGATTTTTGAGCTGTTAATGATCCAAGTTGCATATCTACAGAAGACCCCTATTGGATGAAGAAAAAGGGGAAGAAGATTACAGGTTTATTGATTTGCAGCTTATTTATGTGTGGGATATGTTCAAGAGACATGTTCAATGAGATCTTGATTTAGTTCATTCAGGAAGATATTACATCTCAAACTTCAGGAGAAGCTTTGGCTTAATGATGAAGTTCGTACCCGACTTTGTTTGTTTTTGTCATCATCAATAGGGAAGATTGTTGGATTTCTTGATTTTATGAAGACAAAATGAATAAAAGAATGAAACAAAAGGATTGGAATTATAATTAAAGAATTCTTCAAGATGGTGGATAAAGATAAATATTTCAGAAGATATCAGAAGATCTCCTTATAATGATAAAGATACAGAAGATACATAAGATATTCTTAAATGTTTAAAAGATATTATTTGTTCTTATCTTCTGTTGTAAGCCTTGATATCTCTAGTATATAGAGAGATATCAAGCATATGGTTTTAGATATTCCATCCATGGATACATAGAACTCTCCTAATGAGAGTCTAGATAGTTACATAGCATAGTCGACTGATGAGAGTCGAATAGTACACTATAGTTAGTTGGTGTAGCCCCATGTTATAGTTGGGGTAATAGGGAAAATGTATGAATAGAAAACCTTGTTCATAACTTTGATTGCATTCTTTATTATTCCGCTGTGTGTTATCAATCATTGTTATTATTATCCTAGATGAGCAAAACAATTCAACATAAGTCTCTCGCACTTAAAGCAAAACAAGTCTTTAGTGATGATGATACATCTTCCTCGAATAGCAATGATGAGGAATATGCAATGGCCGTAAGGTATTTCAAGAAATTCTTTAGAAGAAGAGGCAAGTTTTTCCGACAACCCTATGACGATAAAAAGAACTTCTAAAAAATCAAGGAGGGAAAAGGAAGATCAAATAGATGCTTCAAGTGTGGTATCACATCATTAGTGATTTGCCCTAAAAACTCTTTCCGTTGATCAAAAAGGCATTCGTTGTTGGATAGTTGAGCGATAGTTGGAGATACTCAAAGAAAAAGAGATTTGTCTCATGTCTCCACTCAAACGAGGTAACAAACCGTAATATTTACTACAGTAGTTCACTTAATAACGAATCAAGGCAAAATAAGTATACAAAACTGGTCAAATTAGTCTTAGAATTATTAACAAAAACAAACATTTAAAGGCTAAAAATGAATCACTCAATAAGACCATTAACGAACTTAAAACCAAGCTAGACATATTAGAAAAAGGAAAAGAAACTAGTAGAAATTGTGATGCTTGTAATGAACTTAGATTAGAAGTTAACTCTCTAAAACAAAAAACTGGCTAGTTTCAAGAATAGTAGTTCGTCTTTACAAAAAATGGTCGAAATGCAAAACCCGTCAAAAGACAAGTGTGGATTAGGATACACAGAGACTATAGCTTCCCCTAGAAACACTAAAATCAAAAATCTAGGAGATCATCTTAAAAAACTCTTTGTAGAACCGGTTGGCCGGTGCCTTTCATCAACAGCACCTGGCTTGTTCAATCGAACAGCACCGGGCATCTGATGACAGTACAGAAAAAGAAAAAGTTTTGGAAACCAACGTAGTTAAACAAAATGACTCCGTACTAATTACCAAAAGGTCTATTTTAGGTGCACCAAAAGGCAACAAACAACCACCAATTCTAAAACTCGATCAAGGACATGGAAAAAGTAAAATCCAAACGCCTCCTAAAACGACCCATAGGAAACCTAGTAGCCTATACCCCAAGAGAGATTATTGCCAAGTAGTTTGGAACTATGGAACACAACATGAACAACAATTTCAACCTCCTATGTATAATCAATGGAGTCCTTTTCCACTGTTTCCATACATGGGACAACCAAACGGTATACATAACACTAACAGACCCATGAGATACTGGGGACCAAATGCTTGAGTTGTTTTATGTATCTAGGTACGACAAAAGGTGAAATTTGACCCGGATGAATGGATCCAAGATAGCGGTTATACTAGACATATGACGGGAAACAAAGATCTCTTCTCATCTTATAAAACCTTTGATGGAGGTAACGTGTTGTTTGGTAGTAACACTAAAAGCAAGATCATCGGCAAAGGTACAATTTTTCATAACTCTCTCACCATCAATGATGTTAGTCACGTAGAAAATCTCAGTTTTAATCTTTTTAGCATAGGTCAAATTTGCGATAAAAAGTGCAAGGTCCTATTTAGTGAAACTGGTAGCGAAATAATTAAAAGCGGCATAACCATAGGAAAAATGGCCTTTACATTATGAAAATGGGGAACTCTCCAAAAGACGCCCTTTTTCTAACCTCTATAGATGATACTTTGAACCCCCCCCTTTTTTTTTAAAAAAAAAAAAATAAATGGCATCGAAGATATGGGTTACGCCAAAATGCGACTTAATACAATCGCTAGCATCTAAAATACTTGTTAGAAACTTACCAAAACTAAAGTTATTTGAAAAACTCTTTAGCGACTTCTTGAACGTTGGAAAAACAAGTACATGAAAGCCATAAGATCTAAAAACACGGTCTCTACTTCTAAATGTCTAGAACTTTTGCATATGGACTTGTTTGGTCCGTCGGCCGTTCAAAGTTACGGAGGCAACTTCTACACTTTGGTCATTGTTGACGACTATTCAAGATACACTTGGACAAGATTTTTAAAACATAAAAATGAAGCTTTTGATCATTTTGAAATTCTAAGTAAAAAGATTCAAATCCAAAAGGGTTGCCCCATTATTTCAATTCGTACGGATCATGGTCGGGAATTTGATAATGAAGTACAATTCAGAGCTTTTTGTGATGCTAATGGCATTACTCATAACTTTTCGGCTCCACGTACTCCACAATCAAATGGGGTAGTAGAACGTAAGAATAGAACCTTACAAGAAATGAGTAGAACTTTGCTAAATGAACAATCAATCCCTCAAAAGTTTTGGTGTAATGCCGTTGACACCTCCACCTACATTCTAAATAGGATTCTTATTAGACCTTTCCTCGGAAAAACTCCTTATGAGCTTTTCAAAGGTAGAAAGCCCAACTTAGAATACTTCAAAGTTTTTGGTAGTAAATGTTTCATTTTAAATACCAAAGACTACCTTACCAAATTCGACCCTAAATCAACCGAAGGTGTTTTCTTAGGATATTCCCCTAATAGTAAAGCTTATGTAGTTCTAAATAAAGAAACCATGAAAGTCGAAGAATCTCTCAATGTCAAGTTTGATGAAACTCCTCCTCCTAGTTCACCTCCTTTAGTAGATGATGACTTACTAGAAGTCGACATCATAGAAAACCAAAGTAAAGACTTAGAAGTCAAGGAAAATGAACCATTAAATAAACAAATCTCAAACATCAAAGAATCTAAAGATCATCCCTTAGAAACCGTCATAGGAAACCTTAATCAAAGAACTCTAAGATCTCAAGTTCAAAATCAAAGCAACTTCTTTTGTTTTGTCTCCTCCGTAGAACCTAAAAACATTAAAGAAGCCATACAAGACGAAAGTTGGACTATGGCTATGCAAGAAGAACTAAATCAATTTAAAACTAATGACGTTTGGTGTCTTGTTCCTCCTCCCAAAAACCAAACTATCATCAGTACAAAATGGGTCTTTAAAAACAAGCTTGACAAAAATGGTGTTGTGTCTAGAAACAAAGCAAGACTTGTAGCACAAGGATACAATCAACAAGAAGGAATAGACTTCGATGAAACCTATACCCTGGTGGCAAGATTAGAATCTATAAGAATCCTTCTTGCGTATGTTTGTGCTCATGACTTTAAACTCATTCAAATGGATGTCAAAATTGCTTTCCTAAATGGTTTTATAAACGAAGAAGTGTATGTAGCCCAACCTCCCAGATTTGTAGATTTTGAAAAACCTAATCATGTGTTTAAACTCAAAAAGGCTCTCTACGGTCTTAAACAAGCACCCAAAGCTTGGTATGATCGACTCAAAGCCTTCCTCCTTGATCATATGTACACCATGGGCTTAGTAGATAACACCTTGTTTACTAAGAAAAAGGATTCACATATCATCATCGTCCAAATCTATGTGGACGACATTATCTTCGGATCAACTTGTCAAGACTTATGTGATGAGTTCTCTAAAATCATGCATGATGAGTTTGAAATGAGCATGATGGGTGAATTGAATATCTTCCTTGGTTTACAAATCAAACAACTCGAAGATGGAATCTTCTTCAATCAATCTAAATATGTGAAAGAAATGTTAAAGAAATTCAGTCTTGAAAACGCCAAACCAATCAAAACTCCTATGTCCTCCGAAACAAAACTCACCCATGACGAAGAGGGAGAACCCATCGACGACACTAAATACCGCGGTATGATTGGTAGGTTACTCTATCTAACCGCTAGTCGCCATGATATCATGTTTAGTGTATGTCTTTGTGCTTATTTTCAAGAAGCTCCTAAAACCTCTCACCTCGAAGCCGTAAAACGAATCTTCTGTTACATCAAAGGTACTTCTCACATAGGCTTATGGTATCCCAAGGGAACCGATCTTGAGACTATTGTCTATGCCGATTCTGACCACGCGGGAGACTATGTCGACCGAAAAAGAACTAGTGGTGTATGTACCTTTGTAGGTTGTTGTCTCACCTCATGGATGTCCAAGAAACAAACCGCCTTAGCTATCTCAACCACCAAAGCCAAATACGTGTCCGCTGGAAAAGCTTGTCAACAAGCCTTATGGATGAAACAAGCTCTAGTAGATTATGAAGTTAAGTTAAATGACGTACCTATTCTTTATGATAATAAAGGAGCCATAGACTTAAGCAAAAATCCCGTTCTTCACTCTCGCACTAAACATATAGAAATCCATCATCATTTTCTCCGCGATAACGTTCAAAAGGGTGATATCTCTATCGAAAAGGTTGCATCCGAAGACAATATTGCCGACATTCTAACCAAACCACTTAAAAGAGAACCCTTCAATCTTTTTCAACTCGGTCTTGGATTAATGGAACCAAACGCTTAAAACCTTTCTCCTAAATACTTCCTCATTTGTGTCAAATCATTTTCTTACCTCTTACTACATTGTTTAATATAAAAAAAATGTTTTTGTATGACTTGTCTCATGAACGTATACAAAGAAACACATGGTCAATATGTCGTTTCAAACACGTTCATTGTAGCTACATTAAAAGGAGGCTTAGGGTTTTTCTCTCTAAATAAAACAATTTTTTCTGTCATCGAGTCGAGAAAAACTACACCTCCAACATATCAAAACTTTACTCAAAAACTTACTACAAAAACCCTGTCTGCCCGTTGGCCGGCGCCATTCAAATTTCAAGCCGGTGCCCTCTTTAGAATAGCACCGACAGAATCGGCAGACCTGTTCTCAGCTATTAATATACGAATTTTTCAAATTTAAATACAAGTTTTCCCTTCTTGTCACATCACTTAGGCTCTAAGAATAGAAGTTGACCTTTGCCATAATCTAATCATTAGATTTTAACTAAATTAGCAAGCAAAACATTTAAGTCCACCTCAAATCTTCTTTTATAAATAGTGCACCATTTTTTGCTCTTCTCCTTACCTTTCTTCACAATGTCTAAAGAGAACAAAACTAATCTAAATTGAACCACAAGAATTAGTGTTAGGCCATGTTGCTTTGTCAATCCAAGAACCTCTTCTCCTCCCTATCAACCATTCTCTCTACCATCAGACTACACATCGGGAGCCCCACCAACTTCTCCAATAACTACTCCACCACTATCTCCAATCAATACAATAATAAACTCCAATGAAAAGGGCTTGCTTACTCCTAAGACAACTCCTCCTCCATTGACTTCACCACCACCCGCTCCTACTTAGCCATCGAAGCTCACCTCACTGGTAACTATTAACCTTGATCCCATTGAACTCTTGTTCTCTACTCTACCATCTTCTCCATCTTTACTTGATGTGCTAGGTGATCTTCCACCATCAACAACGAATCCATCACCTCCTAGATCATCCTTTGCAACCATTGAACATTTGGCAAATGAGCCACCTCCTATTCCTCCCATGAACTCTTCTTTTCCTTCGCCAACTCCGGAGTTAGAACCAATACCTTCTCCTCTCCCTCCATAATGCTTACCTCTTCTACCATCTCAACTCCCATCTCTTTCGCCATTGGGACCTAACAACCCTTTTCGTTTGCTCACCCATGAGATGTTTTGTGAACATTGCCAAAGAACTCAAGTCTTGGTCGACAACCTCTAAGGAGAAATGAGATTCATTCTCAACCACATTCTTGACCGCCTAAATGTCATAACTCACAACATCTAATAAAAGAGACTTAAGTAGTAGAATAAAACTAAGTAGATTCATTAGGAATCCTCATTAAGAATCTCTTGCTCATCCTAAGTTATTGTATTATCCTTTATGTTATTGTTGTACCTGAATAAAAAGCATTTGTGCTTGGACATTTATTATCTTCTTCAAAAATTATGTGTAAAATTCATGTTGTGATCATTCGACTTTTCCCTTTAGTGGGGCAGCCGGTTGCATTCGATAACAAAACGGTGCCATTGATAAATCAGCACCGGCTAGCCGGTACTACAGTAGTTCTTTCTATCTTCTTGACCTTAACTTTTCTTTGAAGGAACTAAAAAGCAAGGGGGAGCCTTTTCTTATTGCTTTCTAACCTATTTTGTTTTGTAGTTACATTAGCATTCATCAAGGGGGGGCTTTCCATCTTGACAATATCTCTATATTTCTCATACATTTGCTTTCCATTTTTGTTTCGACAAAAAGGGGGAGAAAGTAACCAAGTTTAAATATAAATCTAATCATCCCTTTGGCTAAATATGTATTTGTCTCAAACAAAAAGGGGATATTGTTAATACAAATAAACTGGCTTTAAACAAAATGTTTCTACAATCAACTTAGGTTAAGGTTTTATTAATGACAAAACATAACAAACCATTTTTCTCAAACCTCTTATTATCTCAAAACATGATTTTTTTACTATCTCCCAACTTTGTAGAAAGCATTATGCACTTGAAAACGTGTACAATTCTTTTAAACCCTATTTCACACAAAAATATCTTACAATTTGTAATTTAATACTTCATTTAGTATATAATCAATAATGCAGAAAATCAGGTAAACTCATTCAGATTCATAGATATCTCAAGATTTTGCAAATCAAAATCCAGATTTAGTTACTGTATGTCGGTGCCCTTAGTTTTGCAAGCCGGTGCCCTCTGTCAACAACACCGGAAGAACCGGCCTACAGTAAAACTTTTGGCTATAAATACCAAGCTATTTCTCATGTTTTCACACACCTTTCTTTTCTAATCTTCTCTCTAACCAACTGATCTCTCTCTCTCTCTCTCTAGCATCTCTTTCTAAATCTTGTGTAGGTAATTCACTTCAAGAAAGGAATTGCCAAATACGCGAAAGTTTCAAGCACGCCTCAAAAGTGTCTTGATCTTGATTCATCTTAATTCATTCAAGATATCATCTTTCTGTGATTTATTATTGTATTATTAGTTGTACATCAAATGTAGTTGTGTTATTATCGATTCTCGCGTGTGAGAAATTCGGTGATCATCTTTATAACCTATAGAAGTGTATCATCGTTGTGAGGCTTCTCCGCCAAGTGAAAAGAGCTCGGTGACTAGTGTTTAACAAACTCTCTAGTAGGTGACTCAGGGAGTGGAGTAGGCCAAGGAAGGTGTCCTTGTATCCGAACCACTATAAATGCTTGTGTCCCGGTAAACTTATTCTATACTCGATCTTCTCTTTACTCTAACATCTCTTACTTCTTAATTATCAAACATCAATATCTAGATCACTTTAAAGTTTCAAACAAAGTGTTAAACAAGTTTTAAAAGGCCAAATATTTTAGAAAACTATTCAACCCCCTTCTAGTTTTCCACAGAGATGATTGGAGATTATTCTTGTTCTTGTGTAGACGAGTTACATGCAAATGGTGCATCTTGGTCAATTGAAGTTGACACAGGTGAACTGATTGGATCAACAGGTCTTGGAGCAGCAGTGACAGGAACTAGAGAAACAACAGTGGGAGGAGGATTGAAGAACTCGTCAAACATTGGTTGGAACAAGATATCCCAATCATTTTTGTGGGTGGTACATAAGGTGGTTGAGGAATAGGATCTGGCACGAGTCCTGAACTGAGTGTACCAGGAGTCATTAATTGAGGCGCAGGTCCTGAACTGGATTGTACAGAAGCTATCGACCATTTGATGAGAAACCAAGATCAACCGTATTGATCATATTTTATTCACTATTCTCCCCTTCATAAATTGCATATGTGATTGTCATTTTTGATTGAACAAGTGAATTAAAATACAAGCTAGTGTACGTTGATCCACTTTGTTGATGAGAATGGTCGAAAACAAGAAGATTTCTCTTTTTTTAAAGATAACACGCACTGAAGCGTACACTATTCTTTTCTTTGAGGATCGGGGCCTGAAGTGTTATTTGCAAACGCCATTGTTCTTGTTCATCAGATTTTAATTCCTTGAACCCCTAGTTTATGAGATATCAGTATTTTTAGTAATGAAACTTTGAGACTTTCCTTTTTCGGGTGAAAAGATGTACATGCACTTATGTTAAGTGTACTTGTACTGACATTAAGAGTTTGTTCACATTCATATGGGTTAGTAATATCTTCTATTGAACCATTTTGGGGTTCACTGTCAACCGTGGTTGTGCTAGAGGTGAATATCTTTCCAGTTGGAATCTACCAACAGTTTTGAAAATTCTACCCGTCGGTTTCCACCTAAGACAAGATTTAGGAGTGTTTATTTTCTCATGTATAATGGAAGACTTATTGGGAGAAAACCTATTTTCTTGCTGATAGATCTGCCGACAAGACTTCTGAGGTTTTGCACTCTTTGGTTTACGGGTTGTTAGTGTTTCCTGAGTCTTATAGGGATTGAACGTTAGCATGAGAATTCACTCATTCAGGAAAATATGTTATACAAGCATCTGTGGTTTTGCATTAAAGACCACAATTTGACAAATCGAGTAACAACGTGTTCTGGAGTTCTCGGGAAAAAGGAACTAGAATTCCTAGATTGATCTACTAGAGGCATAACATTTGATGTTGCCCAATGATGCGGTTGTCGTAAGGGACTTCTACAAGAAGTTTTACAACTCTCTAGGCAGAGTACCAAACCGTTGTAGTAGTAGTATAGGCAAAGACCTCGGCGAGTTGTTAACATTTCTGATGGGAATAGGTTAGGAAGGTCTTGATACGATCTAACAGAATTCTATGGGGTTGAGAGAACAATATTTTTGTATTTTTATGTTATATGGAAAGCATGTAAATCATATCACTTTGAGAGGTTTGGTTACAGCGCTGAGGAAGGTTTTTAGCTAGATTTACAGAGAGCTGATCTCCATCAAAAACACCCCCTCACACTACGCTCACGACAGACAGTATTGATTAACACCAGCCCTCATCAGACTGCCAGTAGAAGATAAAAACAATCCAGTATATCTTAGTAGACCTCTCAGAAGGTCGCGCCGCTTATCTCTCCAGAGATGCTATCTCTCCACATCGTATTATCCTCCCTCTACGATCTTGCTTCTACTTCCTAGTGTTGCTCCTGCTTTGTCTCAATCATTTCTTGCTGATGTATCTATGTAAATATTTCCTATGCCATAAAACATGATTACACGAACCCTTGCGTCTATTTAATACTTCCATTAGGGCAAATGCCAAGTTAAGGTAGTATGAGAAGACTTATTACTCAAGGTACTACGAGTAATAAATGCATTTGAAATATATTTAAAGGGATCAACCATATAAGGGGACTTGGTTAGGATAAAGGAGTTACCGACTGGTATCTTTTCACCTTTATCATGTTTCCTCTAGACATATTAACAAACGATAAGCAAAAAGTTGGTTTTTAAATGCCTACATGCAAATTCATCACACGAAGCAAACACCACTAAGTTTACTTTCTGGGTTTCATACAATCATAAATAATATAAGCACATATGGAAGTTTAGCCAGGCATGTTAAAGATAAAGCAAGGACAATAAAGAATCAAACAACAAGACATATTGAATGATTAAGATAGTCTTACTTGATTAAAACATATATTGAAGGAGGTACAATAGGGTTCTGAAGCCATAAAATCGTCCTAATAAGCTGCCAAACGAACTAGGGTTTGTCTCCCTTTTTTACTCTAAAGTTACACACTTAAAACCTTAATTTCGGGTTTGTATATATAGATAAATCGTTGCGTTTTAATCGTGACGCCGTCGTGAAGTAGGATATTCTAGATCTTGGGCTTGGTCATGCGAGCTGACGCCGTCGTGATTTCTTGTGACACCATTGTGGGATGATTTGTGACGGTGTCACGTGTATCTTATGACGCAGTCTCCAGCCACTGAGAACATAATCTTGAGAGATGTTGGTGTAGATCCGTAGTCTTGTTCGTTTCTTCTCCAAATGAGCCCAAGTCATGTGTATTTCCTCCAAATGCCTTCCAAATGCTAAATACCTGAAAAGGAACGATTAAGTACTTATTTTGGGCATAAATGCACGATTTAAGGGGTTAAATGACCCCGAAAAAGTGTATAAAATGACACATCATCAAATACATCTACACTTGGGATTTGCTTGTCCTCAAGCAAATAGGCTTTTCTACCTAGACAATAGCAGTATTATGGCCATTTAACCTACTCTTTAAAAGTATTTTACAACACAACCTTCTAGACCTCGTAATTAAAAGCACGGAAAGTATATACTAGCACCTCACATAAGTGTTTGGGATTCTCTCTTTCTTGTGGGTGTATAATAAATTATAACATAATGGGGAAACGAAAAACCAACACTCATTATCTGTCATAGCATATAAATTACCATAGGCTTGGTAAATGATCAAACCTCAACCGCTAGGCGCAAGCATTATTCCTTACTATCTAAGAGGTATTTTAAAGGGTTGTGGGGTGCAGATATAAGATAACATATAATGGAAACGAAAACGGATGGGATACATTTGGGTGGCTTTGGGTGAATTTGGAGTGGATGGGCTAGCTAATTATTTAGGATAAATTACACGTTTCGTCCTTATGGTTTACCCAGATTACATGTTTTATCCCTATTTGATTTTAATTACATAGATAATCTCTATTTTAACACACATGTTTCATTGATAGTCCATATTATAGAAAATAGGACTATCCGTGTAACATATTTCAAACAAATTTATTACACAGTTGGTCCCTATTTTGACAAAACAGGGGCCATCAATGCAATTAGTTTGAAAATTAGGGATGATTGGTGTACTTAAAATCAGATATGGACTAAAAGTATTTGTTAATGCAAATATTCGCGCACAAACGATATTTATATTTAATGATCTTCATGTTTTGATAATAACAATTATAATGCCATGCTACGTAAAAGTTTACGTAAACAAGTTATTTAGTCAAAAGGTTTAATTGCGCTGACAAATCCCTTAAGGATGTGAATATTGACATTATTAAACATAGTTAATGATCAAAGAAATAATATTATCCTTTTGCATTAATCAAATGATTTAAGCTAACACATGATTAATTATAAGCTAGTTATATTAATCATGTAAGACAAAATAAGATTAACCATAAGTGGAAACAATCTTTCCAAATCTTCCCAAATCTAGAAAATCTTTCCTTATTGGTGATAAGAAATATTTTCTTCTAGAAGAATCTATTAAACTAGTTTTAATAAGTACAAAACAATATTTTGTATAGATTTGGGGTTAATCACAAAATGACAAATATTGTCCCAGCTCCACCCACGGATCCACCAAAAGCACTGGACGGATCCAGGGGATGGGGGATCCGTGAGTCGCACGTCTGACTCCCCTGGGACAGATTTGAATTTCAAAAGGTTGCCTATAAATACCAACCTCATTCTTTCATTTTAAACAACTCTTGACAAATATTTTTCTCATACATATTTTATCTTTTATATATTCTTTGATCATTATACTTGTTACATAATCCATTACAAGTGATCAACTCATTCCACTCTTTAGTGAAGAACACTCAAGAAGACGTCAAGCTTCAAGTGTTATTAGTTTAGTTGTGTCATCACGTTTGTGATAATCATTCATCTTGTATATCTTGTGTTGTGTGTTGTGTGTATCATATGTGTATGATAGGTTAGTATTTAGGCCACAAAATACATAGTGTGTTAGATTGGTTCTATCTCGAAGTAGAACTCAGTATTTAGCTTAGTACCAGAAAAAGTGTAAGCGACGTGTACGGTTTTCTCTGCCTAAAGGGAGCTTGTTGACATAGTGAAGATAACTCTCAAGTTGGGTACTTGGGGAGTGGAGTAGGGCGAAGAGGAGCTTCGTAGCCGAACCACTATAAATCATTGTGTCATCGGTTTGATCTTTCTTATCTTTACTTGCTTATATTTCGTAGATTATTTATTTACTTATTGCATCGCTATCATATACACTTGTGTATATCTCTTGAATTCACATAAGTCGACAATCTAAGTTTTAATTTTAAAATGGTAAAAACTATTCAACCCCCCTTCTAGTTTCCATAAAGATCACAAGAGTTTTCCTATGATCTTGAGGCTCTTTTTTGACCTTCTATGCTCCTTTATTCATCTCTTGGTCGACTTAGTGGTTTTAGGTTTCACTTGCATACCTAAAACTGAGTTTAGGGTTGTCTATTTATAGAGTATGGAAATTGATCGATACGCCGTATCGGGCGATGTGGGATACGGCGTATTGGGGATTTCTTGGAGTAAGGACCACGTTTGATATCTTTTAGAATTTTCGTGTATAATAAACCTTAGATACGGCGTATAGAGGATTCTGGATATGGCGTATTGGGTCTTTAATTCTTCACGGTTATCTGTGAAGTGTAGGCACGGATGCGCCATATCTTCTTAATGGATACGGCGTATTGATGTAAAACTAGTTCCTTCTTCATCGTTGACCAGAGTATTATATATGGCATATCGTTGAGGTGGATACGACGTATTCTTCAAAGTCAGGCAATGGTCGTTTAGCTCGTCAAGTCTTGGATACGTCGTATAGGTCTAGAATAATATGGTGTATTTGCTGTCAGATCAGTAAACTTTCTTGAACTCTTCGTTTAAGCTCCAAAATGCGTGTCTTTTAGCATAACTTCACCAATTACTCCATAATTACTGCAATTCTCAAAT
>BQNB010049282.1:0-40639 GCA_026074375.1 Tanacetum coccineum
CATTGGGCAAAGTCATTTATGTATTTGATATACATACATTGTTTAGCTTCGGTGTCATGAGCTTAGTGCATTTCGTAATACATATTGTGATATTGTATAGGGAAATCTTGCTATACACTTTATTAACTTTATAAACCTATAAATTTACCAACATTATTGTTGACAGTTTAAACATGTTTTCTCAGGTCAATAAAGTACAAGTCACCATTACATTGGCTGGTCGTCATTTGAAGTCACACTGTCATAAAGATTTGCATGCATTACATTTTCGAATATTGTTATGTTGAGAAATCTTTATTTTTACAAGATAAACAAGTTAAGCCCATGAGCTTTTTGTATCGAACCATTTATGAAATCCAATGTATCAGTTTTAAACGACCCTTATAATGGTCGTTCTCATATCTTGTGCTATTGATCTATGAAGTAATACCCCCGGAACATCATACTCCGCTGCGACCCATTTTGGGGGTGTTACAGATTGGTATCAGATCCAAGGTTATAGAGAACCAAGTCAAATCTTTTTACTTGGTTTATAACCGTTTTTCAAACATTGCGTCAATCAAAAGTTTTTCAAAGGGACATATATGCAAACGGGTAGTGTTGCATCTAGTTTGCATTTAATATACATGCTTACATATTATGCATCATTTTAGCATTAGTTGATTATGGTAAGTGCTTACATAGGTTATATACGTGTTAATATTTCATTACGTATAGTAATGATGGTCTTATATAATATACTTATACAACTTTATATTATGGTTATAGATTTGCCATGTCATCAAACAACGCATCGTCCGCTATTATCTATACGAAGAGGATGACGATGAGGATCCCGAAGAGGATCCCATTGAGGAGCATGAGCCCGATGATAACGATGAGGATCCCAAGGAGGATCCCAATGAGGAGCATGAGCCTGAGGATGAGGATACTAAGGAGGAGGAGCCCTCTAAGAGTTCTGATAAGACTGAACTGTTCGAGGAGGACGAGACTGCTGTCACACCACCACCACCTAGACACCGTAGAGCGAGGATATCTGTCAGACCCCAAACACCCATGACCGCTTCTACCCAAGCATTGATTGATGCATTTGCTGCTGGATCACCCCCATTACCACTATCGTCACCACCATTACCCCTACCATCACCACCTCCCATCAGCCCTACCTATGATCAGGCACCATTGGGTCATTGGGTAGCCATGATCCGTATGAGAGATGACATCCTCGAGGAGGACATGCCACCTCGGAGGAGATTTGTACTTACTACTCCCCTACCTGGGTGTGATGTAGTAGAGAGTTCTGCTGCTGCTAGAGCACCTAGACGTCAGTATAATTTTGTTGATACTGTTGAGGCAGGACAGGGTTTGATTCGCAGTCCTGGTCATGATGCCTGCACTATTTCTAGAGCTGTTGAAAGAGCAGAGGACGTTGGTTATGTTAGAGCTTTATAGGCTTCTGAGCATAGGATGATGACTTCCATTGAGGAAGTCAAGTTGAGGGTCAGCTACTAGGCACAGGTTCGTAGGCAAGAGAGTGCGGATTTCTATACACAACGTTTTGACGCTCAGACTGATCGCAAAGACATTAGACTCGAGATTAATGTAGTGAGAGGCTAGAGGACTGCTTACGAGACAGAGTTGCATGAAGTACGTCAAGCTTACCTTAGTTTCGAGGCTTGGAACAGGGCATTATTAGCGTGACTTGAGACATTGGAGACTCACATGAGTCGTATGGAGTGGCAGCGCCAGAGCGCTGAGGATCATGAAGTCAGACAGATGATGCGTACCCAGGTGCTAGAGGCTAGAGCTCAGATTGATACGGTGAAAGACGCCGGTAGTAGCTGTTAGTTGTACTTTTCATGTCTAGCTATCTTGTATAGTCTATTAAGCTTTATGGGTGATCGTAGTCAATAGTATATATATATATATATATATATATATATATATATATATATATATATATATATATATATATATATATATACACACACACACACAAAATATATATATATATAATAAAAACAATTATAACATATAGGTAGAAAAAAAATCGGACAAATCACTTTTAACAAGCGATAAACCAACTCACAAATAAAATATAATTCCGGAAGTATCGACTTCGAAAGTAACCCCTTCTAGTCGTTTCCCGGGTCATTTTTGTTCCAACGAGGCGTGAATTGAACTTTTTGTTGACGTTTGTAATCGGGATTTTGAATAGATTAAGATTTTTGATTTGGATTCTAATTTCTACAAATATAAAGCAAATAACAAATAAAAACAAGCAACAATTAAAGTGAATACGAATTAAACACAAAAAACGTTAACGGGATTCTAGAAACGCAACCTAAAAACCTAAAACTTCAAATTTTAACCTTAGAAATGCAAATTTAATTTTTAACATAGTCCAAAATAGATAAAAGGAAAATTTAGAAACAAAAGAATTAATACTTTTTACTTTTAATTAATTATGATAATTAAAACACTTTTAATCTAAAAATTTATATATTAAAAATACAAAACTGAATGTAGAAAAAATCTAAAAAATTCAGGGAAAAGTTCTTAAGACTATATTAAACCTGAAAAATAATTGTCCAAACAGCTTACTCATTAAGCTGTAATAAGCATTAAAAAATTTTGTTTGCTTAAACTGCCAAAAACCCTTATAAAATTAATGTTGCAAGGTGTTAACGTAAAGTCCCAAGGGCGCTAGTGGTAGAGGGTGTTGGTATTAAAACGTGGGTGGTTAAGGTTGAGGTCCAGGGTTCGAGCCTTGGGCCTCCCTATACTGCCTATGTTTTTATTTTTATTTTCCTTTTTCAACACTTAACTAATAAGCTAAAATAAGACTTTTTTGAAAAGACACTTTTTATGAAAAGCACAATTAAGCCAGAAATAAGCTGCTTAAAAGTCACAGAATGACTTAAAAGCTTTAAAGCTTTTATTTGCTTAACAAATTTTTACTAAAGGCTTTTATAAGCTATACCTTAGATCAAATAAGCTTCTAGACCCTAAAAACTCCTTTAATAAGCACTCCTAAATAGAAAATAAGCAATAACATTAAGCTGTACTACAAGAAAAGCTAATAAGTAGGTTTTTTAAAACTTTAAATGGCTATTTGCAGACTTAAAAATAAGCTAGGTAAGAAGACTTAAGGCTCCAATAAGCTCAAACAGATAAGCTTTGGACTTTAATAAGCTTATATCTAGAATATTAAACTCTAAAACAAATTATTGCTAAGGTAAAAAAGTGATCAAAAAGTAGCTTTTGAAACTGTGAAACAAGCATACATGACAGGTTTTTCCAACACTTTGAAACTCAATGAAATGGTGCTTGATGCATTAACACCAGATTCTAAAGGTGAGTTTGAGTGTGTTTTAAGACTAAAAACACAACTTCAAAACCTTGAAGCAAAATTCAAATCCAAGACAGTTTAAATGCTTAACATACTCACAGTTTTAAAGATTGATTAAGAAAACTTTAAAACTTAACACTTATAATCTCCAACTTGGAAAATCTATATTAAATACTGATTTAAAACTAATCCAAATTGGATTTTGAAAACCCAAAAAGGCCTTGGCAGTATTAACCTATGGTTAATACTGTTAAGCCAAACACCCCTTTAAACTCAGACTTGCTATTTTAAGCTTGATCAGGAATGTTTTAACCTTAGATTTATGAAAATAGATGTTTAACTAACTATACTAATTATTAATACGCAAAATTCAACCACTGTCTCAATAATAAGCAAACAAAATAAGCTGTTCTTCGCTTTTTTTGGACAACTTTATAAAAACTTAGGAATTCTTGAAAACAGATTATAAGAAGCATAAAACTAAATCAAATAAGCAACATAAGGACTAAATAAGCAGTAAATAAGCACTTTAATAAGCAAAAATAGAAAATGACCAAATAAGCCTATTTTGAACAAAAGAACAGAGCACACCTTGATTCTTGCTTTAAACAAGGATTTAAGAGCTTCTTAAGAGCTTATTAGCTTATGCTGGTAAGTACCATAAGCCCATCCTTTATTGGCTTATCATCCAAAAGATAATCATGGAACAGTAATGACACATAAACCAGAACTTGACCTTTTTATTGAATAAACTTGGAGTACAATGCTTGGAAAGGAAAATTTCTCTAGTAATAAGCTTGAAACAGAGTTCAATAAGCAGTAAAGTATAATGTCTTGGAAAAGAAAAGAAAAAGAAAGATGCCTCTTTGCTCGAAATTCCTCTTCTATTTATAAGGCTATGTGGTGAGGTGAAACCAGCCTAAGTCTTCAATCTATCCAAATCATGCCATATTTGCTTATAGAAAGCAACCAATCAAAATTAAAACGCCATTTGACTTCCCCCAATTCCTTGACGCGTTTTCATTCAATTTTAGAGTGCCAACGTGGCACTGAGGTGTCAGCGATTGTGTAGGAGTGAGTTGTGGATAAGTCGCAGCCTTGGAGAAGGGATTTGGGCTTGGATTTGGCCTTCCCGCCATTTTCGAGACTTATTTAATATATTTTAAATTCTAGGGGATAAAGGGTTAACGATCGTTAGGTTTAGGGACTAACATTGTAAAGGAAAAAGGACCAATGATGTAACAGTTTGAGGACTAACGGTGTAAAATACTTAACTTGGTTATGGTTAAGTGGGCTTGGTGGGCTTTTGGCCCGTTTGGCCTTTTTTGTTAATTTTGGGTTTTTGGCCTTTTTATAATACATAGGCTAGTTTTAAAAGCTTAATGGACGACTGGCTATTAACTGGGTTGGGATGGCCCCAATGCGACTTGAGACACTGGAGACTCACATGAGTCGTATGGAGTGGCAGCGCCAGAGAGCTGAGGATGATGCAGTCAGACAGATGATGCGTATCCATGTACTAGAGGCTAGAGCTCAGATTGATACGGTGGAGGACACCGACAGTAGCTGTTAGTTGTACTTTTCATTTCTAGCTATCTTGTATAGTCTATTAAGTTTTATGGGTAACTCCCAGCTAATAGACTCTAGGACCGTATTTTCATTTTCTGTACTAGATCATTAGTGGTCATTTTGTATTCAAACAAATCATGTATGATTCGACATTATGTTATGAAATGTTGATGTTTTATGTTATGAGTGACATCATTTGTTATTTATTCATTCTCCATTGTGTTGTGGTGTAGTTATTATTATCATACCCATTTGAATCGACATTGTGATTATATCTCACGTACATTGTATTCTTGTGATTAATAGAATCATGCCTGTAACAAGACAAGGAACAAACGACGCCATGACTCCAGAATCCATTCAAGCTATGATCGATCGGGCAATCCAAAGAAACTCTACCCATACTCAGGATGATGCAAGCCAAAATTCGGGTGGAGGACTCAGAAGGCCTGTGCAACCTGCACGTGTCTGTTCCTACACCGATTTCATGAAATGCCAACCCTTGAACTTCAAGGGAACTGAAGGCGTTGTTGGCTTGTCTCAATGGCTCAAAAAGATGGAATCAGTATTTCACATTAGCGGTTGTGCCATTGACAATCAAGTGAAGTTCGCTACCTGCACTCTGCTAGGTGCTGCACTAACATGGTGGAATTGCCATGTGAGAACCATAGGTCATGATGCTGCCTATGCTATGACTTGAGGAACTCTCAAGAAGAAGTTGACGGACAAATATTGTCCAAAAGGTAAAATTAAGAAACTTGAAATTGAACTGTGGAATCTTAGGGTCAAGGGAAACGATGTTGTAGCCTATACGCAGCGTTTCCAAGAACTAGCCTTGATGTGCACCAAATTTCTTGCTGATGAGACCGAAAAGATTGACAAGTACATTAGTAGACTTCCTAATAACATTCATGGGAATGTCATGTCTGCAAGACCCAAAACTCTTGATGATGCTATCGAGTTGGCCAACGACTTGATGGATCAAAAACTACGCACTTATGCAGAAAGGCAGAATGACAACAAGAGAAAGGCTGATGACTCATCAAGAAACAATCAACAACCCCACAAGAAGCAAAATGTAGCTAGGGCATACACTGCTGGCCCTGGTGAAAAGAAGGCTTACACTGGAAATCTACCTTTGTGCACTGGCATGTGTTTAATTACACATACCTTTTACCTTTAAAAACGAGCTAAAATAACCAAAAACGGACTTAAAATGCCAAATATATGCTTGTTTTGCTAATTGTGTTGTGCATGAACGAATATCTAAGAAAAAGACGAAAAACGAAGCCAAAAATGACAAAACCGGACACGGAATGGAAAAGCGTGGAAAAGACACAGTCAAGTCCAAGCCCAAGTCTGAAAAAGTCAACCCAAGTCAACCCTGACAAATCCAAAGTCAAAAAGTGAAGAAAAATAAGTTTAGGGACTAAAACTGCCAAGTCCCTAAACTTATTCAATGAAGGTTATAAAGAAAAAACTTGTGAGGGATCAAACTGCCAATTTGGCAAAGTTAAACCACAAGGGGCAAAATTGCCAATGGCAAGAACTTATACAAGCAAGGACGGGTGATGCAATTGCAAATATAACCCTTGGGGGCTGAAACTGCCAAGTTCCCAAACTTTTAATTAACCAAGGACGAAAACTACAAACACCACATACACCTTGAAGGGCCAAAGTGGGCAAACTACCAAACTTTTGCCCTGTCACCCCTAACCTTTTTATAACCATTTTTTCTCGCCCTTTTCAAACCCCAACGAACTCACGGGTTCACTTCCTCCCCTTTATCCTGCAAACCCAAACAACCCCATGGATAATCACTTCCCCCTCCCCCACTACCATTCCCACCAGAAATTAAACCTTTCCATGTTGGCAATCCCACTTTTCCCATAAAACATGGCCCAGTCGGTAAGGAAGCGACTTGAGGGACGTGTCCCGATTGTCAAAGACTTTCCTGAAGTTTTTCCTAAAGACTTGTCGGGTATTCCACCAGCTCGACAAGTAAAGTTCCAAATTGGTTTGGTACCGGGTGCTGCATCCTGTAGACGGGCTACTTACTGACTTAGGCACCATCCAAATGAATGATCTGGCAGGAACAACTTCAAGAAGAACTAATCCGACAAGGGGATTTATAAGACCCCATGCTCTTCACCCTGGGGAGCCCCGGTCTTGTTTGTTCTCATAGTATCTTTGGATTTATTCAAAGGACTATAAGTCGTTCAAGGCTCATTTAGATCCTGTTAATAAGGACCTACAACTTCCTAGAATTAATGGCTTGTTCGATCAACTTCAAGGGTCGAGTCTCTACTCGAAAATCGACTTACGATCAGGTTACCATCAGTTGAGAGTTTGCGAAGAGGACATTCCCAAGACCGCGTTTAGGACACATTATGGGCATTATGAATTTCAAGTAATGCCTTTTGGTTTAACAAACGCACCGGCGGTATTTATGGACCTCATGAATCGGGTGTGCAAACCTTATTTGGATAAGTTTGTGATTGTTTTTATCGATGATATACTAATTTATTCAAAAAACAAGGAAGAGCATGAAGAGCATCTCAAATTAATTTTGGAGTTGCTTAAGAAAGAGGAGTTGTACGCAAAATTTTCCAAGTGTGAATTTTGGATTCCAAAAGTACATTTTCTCGGACATGTGATTGATAGCAAAGGCATTCATGTAGATCCTGCAAAGATCGAGTCAATTAAAGATTGGGCATCTCCTAAAAGTCCAACAGAGATCCGCCAATTTTTAGGACTCGCCGGTTATTACAGAAGATTCATTTAAGGCTTTTCCAAAATCGCAAAGTCAATGACTAAGCTGACTCAGAAGAATGTGAAGTTTGACTGGGGAGAAAAGGAGGAAGCCGCATTTCAATTGATTAAACAAAAGCTATGTAGCGCACCCATTTTGGCCTTGCCTAAAGGATCAAAAAACTTCATTGTTTATTGCTATGCGTCGCATAAGGGTTTGGGTGTCGTGCTTATGCAAAACGAGAAAGTTATAGCCTATGCTTCTCGACAACTGAAGATCCATGAGAAAAAAATACACAACTCATGATCTGGAACTTGGAGCTGTAGTGTTCGCTCTTAAGATGTGGAGACATTACTTATACGGAACAAGGTGCACTGTATTTACCGACCACAAGAGTTTACAACATATCCTTGACCAAAAAGAGTTGAACATGAGACAACGACGATGGTTAGAGCTTCTTAGTGACTACGATTGTGAAATCCGCTACCACCCGGGGAAGGCGAACGTGGTTGCTGATGCATTAAGCAGAAAAGAAAGGATTAAACCTTTAAGGGTCCGAGCCTTAGTTATGACTATTGGCTTGAATCTTCCCAAACAAATCCTAGAAGCTCAAACCGAAGCATTAAAACCTGAAAACCTCACTGCCGAAGATGTTGGAGGTATGCTCCGACAAGACCTCACAAAAGAAAAGTTGGAACCCCGTGCAGACGGAACTCTATGTTTAAACAACAGGAGTTGGTTATCGTGTTATGGCGACTTAAGGACTCTAATCTTGCACGAATCCCATAAGTCAAAATATTCTATTCACCCGGGTTCTGACAAGATGTACCAAGACTTGAAGCAATTGTATTGGTGGCCTAACATGAAGGCAGATATTGCCACTTATGTTAGCAAGTGCTTGACTTGTTCTAAAGTCAAGGCAGAGCATCAAAAACCTTCGGGTTTTCTAGTCCAACTAGAGATTCCATAATGGAAATGGGAGAAAATCACCATGGATTTTGTCACTAAACTCCCTAAGACGGCAAACGGTTATGATACCATTTGGGTGATCGTTGATCGTCTTACAAAATCTGCTCACTTCCTACCAATGAGAGAAACTGATCCTATGGAGAAATTAATGAAGCTTTACATGAAAGAAGTAGTCACCCGACATGGTGTGCCTGTTTCTATTATCTCCGATCGTGATAGTAAATTTACGTCACTATTTTGGAAAGCACTTCATAAGGCTTTGGGAACTCGATTAGACATGAGTACGGCCTATCATCCCCAAACTAACGGTCAAAGTGAGAGGACTATCCAAACTTTGGAAGACATGTTACGCGCTTGCGTGTTAGATTTTGGAAAGGGTTGGGATAGACATTTACCATTAGTGGAATTCTCTTACAACAACAGTTACCATACCAGCATAAAGGCTGCACCATTCGAGGCACTGTATGGGCGAAAGTGTCGATCACCTGTGTGTTGGGCAGAAGTTGGAGATGCTCAGCTTACTGGTCCTGCAATAATTCATGAAACCACTAAGAAGATCGTCCAAATCAAAAGCAGAATCCAAGCCGCTCGTGACCGACATAAGATCTATGCTAACATTAGACGTAAACCGTTGGAGCTTCAAGTTGGTGACAGAGTCATGTTAAAAGTTTCACCTTGGAAAGGGGTTGTGCATTTTGGCAAACGGGGGAAGTTAAACCCTAGGTATGCCGGCCCTTTCAAGGTGATCGAGAGAGTCGGAACTGTTGCCTATAAACTTGAGCTACCACAACAATTAAGCCGAGTTCATAACACGTTCCACGTGTCAAATCTGAAGAAGTGTCAGTCCGATGAATCACTTGTGATTTCGTTGGAAGAACTACGTGTTGATGACAAGCTCCACTTTGTGGAAGAACCAGTAGAAGTTATGGATCGTGAAATCAAACAATTGAAGAGAAGTCGCATTCCCATCATTAAGGTTAGATGGAACTCTAAACGAGGTCCTGAGTTTACCTAGGAACGTGAGGATCAATTCAAGCAGAAATACCCACATCTCTTCGCCAAGACCGCACCATCATCAAGTGCTGCGTCTTAAGCCTTGAGGACAAGGCTCATTTGACGAGGGAAGACTATAACGCCCCGTGTTTTTAGGTCATATTACAATTTCAATAATTCTATTTTCTTTCTATTTATAACATTTTTACATGTTTACTCTTATTTTAAATCACCTAGCTAAACCCTAATAAGTAAAACTTAACCAAGGCCTTTTAATATCGTGAATAAGCCTACGCTTAAGCTAAAGACCTTAGTTATCATCTTTTTTCGATGACTTAACTAATCAAAATCGAATGTATGTCATCCGTATCCTTTCACCACCATCTAACATTTAATTTCAAAGAGTAAACAAGCAAGTTTTAAATTTCTACACTTGTTTAAAATGGTACACAATAAGAAAATTACTTAGGCAATTCAAGAAACAAATAAAATCCCTACAAACTAGACAAAAATTTCGTGTATACATTTTCAACTCCACAAACCGGTAAATACATTTAAATTGGGTAAAGAGATACAATATCTATTCTTACCATAACCCTATTACCCAATGTACAAAGCCCATAATCCCCTTTTTATAAAACCTAAACACACTCGTGATAATTTGGCTGCCCCTTTTCTTGATCCTGCTTCCACGTTCCAAATAGTATTCACCTTTAAAACACTATGTACCTTGACCATGTTAAACCTCAAAAATCCTTACCCTATTTGGATTAGCAAAAGAACGTGACTCAAGGGATGAACACTATGCATGCCCTCTCATTTATGCATAAAGAACCTCTACCTGCTTCTTTGCAAACACAGAGAACAACACAACCCCAGTTATCATCATACTCTCCTTACCTTGGTTTTTCTTTGACCTTCTATCCTTCGATTCATATACAAAACACACAACCCTTAGACCTCCATTTTCTCCATAAACCCAAAAAAACCTAAAACTCCAAGAAACCCTAATTAGTTTTCTTTGTGTTCGTCTTTCTTAAAAGTCAACCACACCAAGACAAGCGAGCAGCAATCATGTTGGTTCATAAGGGGTGCAATAGTCGAGTTTATTATTGGTTTGGGTGTTTGGTTCGTGTATACGTAAGGGGTAAAAAGATTCGTGCGTTCATCACTTTCTTTGGGCAAGTTCTTTCGCGTTCATCTCTGCGTTTTGTGAGCTATCACTCCTTATCACTTATCTTTAATATGCAATCTATATGTCATTAGTAATGTGCTTGAAAACCTGTTAAAAACAAAAACATATATTTTTGTGTTTCCTATTCTACTCGAATAAAACATTAAAACACCTTATAAATTCTAAGTAACTACTATGGGCTTGGTCCAGGGTTATGCGTGGGTAGAGAAATCATAAAAACAAAAATTATATCTTGAGCATACTAGTGGGAGTAAAAAGAAAACATGTACACTAAGCCTACAAAAACGCAGCTCACACAGGAAGCTTTGAGTGTATAATTCGACCCTAAAAGTTGAGCATAAAAGCAAACCATAATTATTTTCATAAATAGAACATGTAGTAATTATTTTTCCCCTGGAATCACTGATTTTCGTCAAGAAATGAAGAAGATAGAAAGTCTCAAAGCGAGGCGTGAAAACTGTCATTTTTCCACTATTCTGTAAACGACCAGTGAGAGGTTTTCCTCGAATTATTGTGACGTTTTTACCAAATGAAATAACGAACCAAATAATGTTACATAAAGCCGAAAGTACCATCTTTATTTAGGAATAAAAACCAGTCTTTTTTCGTTTAGTAACCAACTCGCAATATGCATATGAAGTTGGCTGTTCGTCACAGGTGTTGACAATATGTCGAACACCTGGTGTGCAAATGTTCTCAATCTGCTGCGAGAACACCTACCTTTCGACCCATTTTTGACCCCGTTAACGACCCTGACACACTCAACCTATAAAAGATGAATTATAGTCCACCTGACGTAGTTTACAACAGTACCTTTATCTCGTCCTAACGTTGAGTAACGAAGTCGCAAACTGAGACCAAAACACTGACCTCGCAGTCAGCACATGCTGGAATAAAACTCAATTATTTCTCTAAGTCTGAAAATTGTCAAACCTTGCGACACACACACCTTTAGCCCCGTTTTTAACCCATTAAACGACCTCGTAGGGCAAAAAATAAAAGACGAAAGTTATAAATGACCTGGCCGAGATGTCAAATGTATTTTTAGTTTTCATTACCGTTAATTAACGAATCTATAATTTCATTGTGAAACTCCAAGTCGTCAAATAATAAAACTTAGTAAAATTTCACTTATTCGATTTGTTAAACGTCATTATTTCGTCTAATTATTTAACACACTTAGAGACCAAATCAAGGGCTGACCTAAACTAACATTTTGAAGTATATGTGACCTAGTTTCCAAAAAGTCCAATATCGTAAATTACGTGTTTATATTTTGAACGCATTGACCTAATAAAGTTGACCACTTTAACATGAGAATTTACTTTCAAACATCATTATTTTAAATGGAGCTCAAGCGCACACTAGGAACGAGATTGCAAGTATTTAGTTTTATATTTTCTGCTTAGTAAATTTGTATTATTTTTACTTAGGTTGCGGATAAAGTCTTTTGCTTTGTTTTTCGTGTCGCTACCTTGCTATTCCGTTATCATTGCTTGATGTGAGTTTATAGTCCCCATCTTACACTTTTTAATCATTTATCAAATCTCAGGGATGAGATCATGTTTGTTTTACAAAATGGATGCAAGTACATTTTAAATTCAAGTATTACGAGTTTGCCTAAGTAGCTATAACCCACTATGCCCATCCTCATGAACTGTTAATTACTGGATTGTAAGCGCGAATGTTATGAATAGATCTATTTGGGAATTAACATCCCCGTTCGGGCAAGTAGCACTTGCTAGTTTACCGGTTGGCAGGAAACGATGAACGTATACCATTTCGGACTAATAGATGTTACGGGTTGAACATCTACATTGGGCACCATTATTTATACGTATTTGATATACATACATTGTTTAGCTACATTGTTTAGCTTTAGTGTCATGAGCTTAGTGCATATCGTAATACATTTTTGTAATATTGTATTTGTTGCTTTATTACAGGGAAATCTTGCTATCCGCTTCATTAAATTTATAAACCTATAAATTCACCAACATTATTGTTGACAGTTTAAACATGTTTTCTCAAGTCAATAAGGTGCAAGTCATGGGTACATTGGGTGGTCGTCTTTTGAATTCATATCGCTATAATGATTTACGTGCATTACATTTTGGGATATTGTTATGTTGTGAAATCTTTACTTTTTCAAGTTGAACAAGTTAAGCCTAGGACTTTGTAACAAATCAATTATGAATCAATGTATCAGTTTTTTAAACGACTCTTTTAGAGGTCGCTATCATATCTTGTGCTATTACCTATGAAGTAATCCCCCGGATCATCATATTTTTGTTGTGGCCCATTTTGGGGGGTGTTACACAAGGTCCCCTTAAGCTTTTTTTATAATATACTGTATTTTAATGCTTGGATCGATCTATGGATTCCGACAAAATATTAGAAGGTACAATCTAAGCAAGAACACCACCTTTGAAAGCGATATGATTTTTATTTATTGGAAAAATAGATTCGAGATATGTTAAATCAAAGATCTATCATCTTTGGCAATGTTATTACCAATGGTGATTTTTCTACCTTTGTACAAAATCCGGGAAACCCAAAATTAGATGAGGTTATCCCTTTTGAAAAACAAACCGATGATCTCAAAAAGAGACTTGCGAAAAATAATGAAGGTAAAATGGTTATTTTGAATGCTTTGCCTAGAAAAAAATATGAAAGAATTTTCATGTGTAATACGGCAAAAGAAATTTAGAAAACTTTGTTAATCACCCATCAAGGTAATAGCCAAGTCAAAGATAATAAGATCGACCTTTTGGTTCAACAATATGAACAATTCATCATTTTCCGATGCGAATCTATGGATAAGTGCTTTTGTAGGTTTAATACTATTTTTACTAGTCTTAATGCTCTTGCTGAAGGTTACTCTAGTAAAGAACTAATAAGGAAGGTTTCTTAGGGCTCTACTTCTAAATGAGTGCAAAGGTCACGACGATGAAGAGTTTAAAAGACTTAACGTCACTATCTTTTCAGAAATTATCGGGAACCTCAAAGTTCATGAAATGAATCACAAGAAAGATTCACGAAATTGTCAAAAGCTAAAGTTGAAAGGAAATTATTGCTTTAAAGCTAAGAAAAGATCTAGTGATGAAGAGAGTGTTCGGACTTCCGGTTTTCTAATTGTTGGAAGCGAAGGAGTAGCATGCGGTAAGAGACTTCAAGAAGTCTTTTAAAAGAAGAGGTAGATTTTGTGAGGCAACCTAGAACGACAAAAAGACGGTCAAAGGAAGCCTTGATGACAAAGAACGGTAAAGTGGATAGAAATTGCTTTAGATGGGGGAGGATCCGAATATCTTATTGGATGTTGGTTACCATTTCATCACTTGTATGTGTGTGTGTAATCTTCCACCTCTTTATTTCTCTCTAATAATCTTTCATTTTCCTTATCTCTTTTCTACCTTTGTTTGCTTATTGGTATAGCTTATGTTGTGTATGGATTAAGCTTTTTGGGATAACACATTAGTTCATTTATAGCGTGACACGTAGGGACTAATAATGACTAGTTACAATAGGTAAGTGTCACTAGGACTATAAATACCCCCTCTATACTTCCATGGAGGGGTGAAGCTTACTTTTCTAAAAGTGAAAGTGTGTGTGTTTTCTCTCTAACACATACACTCTTCCCATCTCTTTAACCTTTCAACTCTAATAGAATGGCTACACATCTATTTCACTTTATCCAACCTCCAGATCTGTTTTAATCCTGATATTATATGTCATTTATAATCTATAATTGGCATCAGAGCTACAGGGGTGTGTCGTATCATTTGTTTGTTGTTACTGTTTATGTTACTGTTCAGGTATTGTTCACGTACTGTTCATCTTAGTTATCAGGTTGCTTGTTCGCTGGTTTTCAAGTTGTATGTTCATGTTTCTAATCTGTTTTTTAACAGAATCAGTTTCCTGGTACAAGTGTTCTTCTCCTTCTAAGAATCAATCACAAAATTGATATATGTTGATGATGTTTATGCTATACATCTGTTACTTTTTGAGCTTACATGACAAGAAATAGATCTGGGTTTTTTGCTTATTTCTTGGTTGCGTTTTGACAAAATGACAAAAACAAAAGTGACTTGCGTTTTGCCTCTCATTGCGTTTTGGTATTGCATTTTGTTGGAAACTTGCGTTTTGCAAGTGATTGAAGACCCTTTTGCAAGCAAATAGAAACGTTACGCTGCCAAAATTTTTGAAAACTTGCGTTTTGTCCTTGTTGCGTTTTGTAATTGGTTGCGTTTTGACTCGCAAGAAATCTTGCGTTTTGTTACCCAAGACCCAAACCGAGTCAACTCGGTATTTACCGAGTTGACCCGGTCAACTCAATCGAGTCTAAACAAAATGCAACAACACCACAACAATCTGTACAACAACATCACAACAAATGAACATCAACAAACCTCACAGCCTCATCATCCAACAAATCCATCAAACCTATAACACCCATCGTTACATTTTTTCTACATCAAAGATAAATCCAACAGCCTATATCAAATCCCTTCGTCACAAATATAATCACATCTCCATCTCCATACATCAACCAAGACTCAAATGACTCGAAAATTAAATGAAAATGATCTCAGAATATCGTGTTCATACAAAATCTTCACAGATTCATAAACACATTATCTTCATTGATCTATAAAAGTCAAAACCTTTTCTTTACTTTTCGAAAATAAAGAGTGAGTCATAACCAATTTGTTACACTTAAATCTTTGCTTTGTTTTAAGAATATACAATAAAAATGATGTTGACCCTACCTGAGACCCTCCAAAGGAACATGATGCCGTGTTCTTGTATACCTTGTATAATCAAATGAAGACATGAAGGTCTTTGGTTCGGTTCATCTTTACTAGAATCAAAAAAGGGTGTGGTTTTTGGGAGAGAGTCTTGTATATGTTTTGGTTTAACCTATAGATTTGAAGTTCTATCTTGAAGCAATTGAAAGATTTAGGAGATTGATTTCTTCGATCTATTTTTTTTTCTTTTGGGAGAGATAAGGAGAATGGGGGTGGAGGATTTATGTGCGTGTGATTAGGGTTTGGAAAGCCCTAATTATAAGGGTGTTATAAACGTGTGTTATATGGATCTGACCATCCGGGTATGATTTTCACGGGCCTTAATACATTGGGCTGAATATAGCAATTGCAAATGGGCCGTGTATTAAAATTGATTATGGGCTGCCGAGTATTGTTAGGTGTTGGGCTGAGTATTGTTTATTGACTAGTGGGCTGAAATTTAATTTAAATCCAAAAAATTACTTAGTAATTTGCTACTAGTAATTATTGGATTAAGCCGGGTACAAAAACGCTATAATGACAAGTTGGACTAGACAATGTTCATTAGAACTATGTTGAATGAGCAATCGTTACCACAAACGTTTTGGTGTAACGCCGTAGATACTTCAACATAAATTCTCAACCGAATTCTTATTAGAGCCATTCTAGGAAAAACAACTTACGAACTTTTAAGAGGTAGGAAACCTACGCTAGATTATTTTAGAGTGTTTAGAAGCAAGTGCTTCATTTTGAACACCAAAGACTACCTTACCAAGTTTGACCCAAAGTCATACGAAGGTGTCTTTTTTAGGATTTCTCAAAATAGTAAAGCTACAATATCAAACAAACACTCTAGTAATGTCAAAATGAATCACTTACATGGACATGTTAATGAAATGTCCTCCACCCTCTTAAGACATCACCTTTGGTGGATGATGACTTAAATGAGAAGAAGCAATACGGTCACCGAAAAGAAAAACCTAGAAAATGGACATTGCTGGATGAAACTTAGAAGTGATGAGAATAGTCAAATTAAGGAATCTAGGAACCATCCATTAGAGAATGTCATAGGAAATCTTAACCAAAGAACCCTTAGGTCTCAAGCCCAAAACCAAAGTAACTTCTTTTGTTTTATATCAACTATAGAACCTAAGAATGTGAATGAAGTTTTAGGAGATGAAAGTTGGATAGATCGCATGCCAAGAAGAGTTAAACCAATTCCAATTGCTAACGACGTTGGGTGTTAGTTCGACAACTAACGAATATGGACAATTCATAGAACTAAGTGGGTGTTTAGAAATAAGTTAGACGAGAACGGTGTTGTTTCTCGAAATAAGGCTAGGTTAGTTGCTCAAGGCTACAACCAATAAGAGGGCATTGATTATGATGAAACTTATGCCCCGGTTGCTAGACTTGAGTCCATTAGAATATTATTAGCTTATGCTTGTGCCTTAGATTTTAAACTATTCCAAATGGATGAAAAAAGTGCATTTCTGAATAGTTTAATCAAGGATGAGGTGTACGTGGCACAACCTCTGGGATTCATTGATTTTGAAAAACCGGATCATGTTTATAAATTAAAGAAAGCTTTATATGGTCTTATGACTAGCACCTGATGCTTGGTATGATTAGGATTAAATGTTTCCTTATTAAACATGAATATAAAATGGGAATGGTAGATAACACTCTTTTTACTAAGAAGAAAGGTTCTAATCTCATCATTGTTCAAATATATGTCGATGACATTATATTCGGTTCGACTTGTCAAGACATGTGTGATGAATTTGCCAAAATCATGCATGACGAGTTCGAGATGAGCATGATGGGTGAACTTAACTTCTTCCTTGGATTACAAATTAAACAAATGGAAGATGGTATATTCTTTAATCAATCTAAGTATATTAAAGAAATGCTTAAGAAATTTGGTCTAGAAGATTCTAAACCAATGAAAACCCCCATGTCCTCCGATACTAAACTCACGAAAGATGAAGAGTGTGAGTCGGTAGATAGTACCAAGTATCGAGGCATGATAGGTAGTTTATTATACCTAACGGCAAGTAGGCCCGATATCATGTTTAGTGTCTGCCTTTGTGCCCGCTTCCAAGAGGCTCCCAAAACCTCTCATCTTGAAGCGGTTAAGCGTATCTTCTGATACATTAAAGGCACTACGCACTTAGGATTATGGTATCCTAAGGGGACCGACATAGAAACCGTAGTATATGCCGACTCTGATCATGCAGGAGATTATGTGGACCGAAAGAGCACTAGCGGTATTTGTACGTTCGTAGGATGTTGTTTGACATCTTGGTTCTCGAAGAAACAAACCGCTCTTGCTATATCCACTACGAAGCAGAATAGTAAGCGCCGGAAAGGAAGTCAAAAGCACTAGGGATGGGAAAACAATGCTCTCATCGACTACGACGTACGACTCGACGACGTTCCCATCATGTGCGACAACAAAGGCGCGATTGACCTTAGCAAAAACCCGGTGCAACATTCTCGTACCAAACACATCGAAATTCGTCACCACTTTCTTCGTGATAATGTCCAAAAAGGACATATCTCAATCGAAAAAGTACCGTCCGTCGACAATATTGCCGACATTCTTACTAAACCCCTTAAACGTGAATAGTTTAACTATCTACGTCTTGGTTTAGGAATGATGGAACATTTTTCATAAATCATATTGGTTCGCTTCTCCTTCTTCTTTCTCGATTCTAGTCTGTGTTCCACTCCGTGTCATGATAACTTAATTACTTCATCCGAAGTACTTTAAGCATCTTTAATTCGCAAAATGCAAATTAAAATATCACTCTCCTTTGAATAATTTTCGTCAAAAACCAAGTCTAATACCCTTTACTGAGGGCGGCCCCCCAATATATTTGGGACCGCCAGGAGATATGGGACCGCCATCAGCAGACAATAATATGGAACACTTAAACAAAAAATTTCAAAACACAAAAACAAAAACCCTCTTATCTGCTGCACTCGACGAACACGATCCAAAACCTACCAAAACTTAAATTCAACCATTAAAACATCAATTGAAGATCAAATCAACACTAATAATCACTCCTAACATCTTAAAGATCATCAATTGTAAGTCATTTTATCTATTTTCTTTCAATTTGAGTCTAGGGTTCATGATGAACACCAAAAATTGAAAATTTGGGGTTTTCAATTTTTTCATTTCAATTTTGAACAATTAGGACCTACTAGGATACAATGTAAACTAATATACTTCCCATAGACACTAGGTTTTGCATATATTAGTAAGCTTGTAGGAAAATTGTTTTGAACAAAACCCCAATTTTATCTTCAAAATCACTCCGTAGGAAACAAATAAAAATTGTTGTTATGCATTGTCAATCCAACCTAAAAACGTTTTCAAACACATGCATAATGATCTCATGAACAAATTTTGAGATACATAATTCATATGTATTTTTCGACTTGTTTGGATGAGCAAAATCAAATTAAGGAGCGTTTGGATTAACTCTTAGGATGTTATTTTTAGGTCGAGTTAATCATTACTCCATATTTGTTGCATATAGGCACACATAGACATCTCTTTAAATGAAGGAACCTCACTAAAATCATCCTTTTCAATTTTAGGTGAAATGACTTTGGATGATGAATTACGGTACACAAAATCATACTTTCCAACAATCTCAAATGAAAACTATATTCCTGATATCTTAAAACCCAACATTCGAAACCTAGAATGTAGGTCAATCCATGAAGGTCGCTCTATATCTCCTGAATCTACCAAATTTGATAATATTCAAACCCCTTTTCAAGCTATCAAACTTTTAAAAATATATGAATTCCATGAAGGAATTTGTCCAAGATTTCTACTTGAATTTTATTCCTCTATAGAAATCACCAAAGATGACAATCTAAACATATTCTTAACATTTTGGGCATTAAAAAGAACATTTAAGTTCTCACTCGAGTCATTTGCCTTAATTCTCTCCATTCCATGTGAAGGAGAATGTTCTTACTCTGAGGAACCCTCTCTCGACTCTTTGGAAACTAATCAAGAGGCAAACATACCTTATCAAACACACATTCCAACACCAAAGAAAATTATCCAATCAATTACAACAACCGGACAAACCATTTTTCCAAACAAAATCCTCAAGGAAGAACTTCGTCATGACATGAGATCTTGGAATGAAATCATTCAAGATAATGCCTTTGGCACCTAAAATGACTCATCATTCTTTCCTGCATCATCATGTCACATGATGTATTGTATTCTAATAAGTACTCCTTTCAACTTTGCCTACTTTCTAACCTAACGAGTTGAAAATGTTAAGAATCAACCAAATTCTCCAATGCCATATGGAATGATTCTAAATCGTCTATATGATCACATCATCAAAATTAATCCTCATCTACGAAAATCAAAATACAAATCATATTGGTCATCCATGAAACCTTGGGTTCATCCTACTCATCTTAACTCAATTATCTACATATCTTCTGAAGAAGTTTCAAGTGTTGATTCAAATGATGATTGAATTATTTCTCTAGAATTACTGCTAGAGATACATACTATTATTATTATGTAATATTATCCTAACCTCTGCCATGGATAAATCAGTACGTGTATGATGCGTTCACATTATTATTTCATGCTTGCTCTGTGATATTTAGTAGATATTTTAGTCATTTATATGCTTTAACTTGGCCACATTATATGATTTATCCTCTTCTTTAGATATATTATGTGATTCTTGAAGTGATGGAAATGCCATAATAACCCTTCCAACCCTCTTAAGTTATTCTGAAACAAAAGATTAACTTTTGAAAATTTCCAAACTCCAAAAAACGGCCCCCTAAAAGGATAGGCGACCCCCTTATATATCCGGGACCGCCAACAACGTTATGGGTCCGCGATAGTGTCAGTTTCTTTTTAGTCTTCTTTTTTTTTATGTACCTTTGACTATTCTGTTTGGTAAAAAAGCTAATATTTCCACTTAGTTCAAACAAAAATTCTTACTCCTTATACTAGCATACCATGCCTTGTCATTTATTCTCCTATTAACAACATCATATCATTCTTCATACTCATCAACACATATCGTTTTAAACTTATCCCTTACATATCATTCCTAGAATAAACTATGGTGAAAAATAATCATAAAATCAATCATAAACTCTTGGAGAAACCAATCACTCTTTGTCTTACTCACCTCCTCTATCTCTAAATAACTCACTACCTAAATCTCTACCAAACTCTCCAATCATTGATACCACTCCTTTGCCTCCCTCTCCTAATTCATCTAATCCTACATTCTCCTCCTTACCTCCAAGAATTTCTACTCAAAATCATCATGAAAACTATTTGCATGAACTCCTACACCTTTCAAATCTTCTTGATATCAACATTCAACATGCAATTGAGTTAACTACTCGTTCACCTCCCTCCTCACCATTTACTCATCCTCCTTGTCTAGACCAAGTAAATTTTCATTCAGACTTTTGTCTCTGTTGCTTGGGAACTCATGAAATCTTCAATGTTTTGAAAGATGACCTCAACCGAATCAAATCTCTCATCATTGGGCCCTCAACTCTTTTCCCCTCATCCATCACTACCAATTCTCCTTAAAATATCTTCTAAAAATCCAGAATCATCTACTAGTTTACTTTTATTGGATGATCTAATTATGTTATGTTAAGTTATGATTATCTTATGTTGTATCATCATATATTGTCCTATATGGCTACATATGATCTTTCTAGGAATTTGAATGCACTTTATTTATGAGTTTCTAAAGTGTGGATTATACTCTTGAGATATTAATAACGTCACTTTTATAGCATCATTTATCCCATGTTTCTTACCCATTTTCATATAATTATTGCATGAATTGGTACTTAATTGCTTAAAGTTGTTATTTGCAGTAATTATGGAGTAATTGGTGAAGTTATGCTAAAAGGCACGCATTTTGGAGCTTAAACAAAGAAATATGAAGATTACTGTTCTGACAACCTATACGCCGTATCCATCAAGGAAGATACGACATATCTGTGCCTACACTTCACCAGAAACCACGAAGAATTAAAGAGCAATACGCCATGTTAATACAAATAATGTCTAAAAACGTTATTTATATTTTTCGACCTCTCGATGTTTTGATAATAACAAAATGTAAAAAACGTTTACGATAAAAATAAACGTTTTTAAATTACTAACCGTAAAATTCTATTTCTAAGATTAATCACTTAATGTATGGATAAATAAATCATTAAACATGATTAGTGATTAAGAAAATATTTTTCTTAAACCTTACATTTCTACAAAAGTGTTTTTATAAAAATATAAAAACAAAATATTTATTTATAAAAGAAATGTATTATTAAAATAATAAATTTGAAATCATATTTTCCCCCCAAAATGGAAGGTTCTAAAACAGATAACACCTTCCCCACAAAAAAGACAAAAAGAGGAGTGTAGTCTACGGTGGGCCCCTTATAGGCCTGGCGGCCCCTAATATTATTTGTGGACCTGCCAGGACCGGCCGCAGCACTATGGCTCACTTTGACTCCTAAAAATACTGGTGCCACCCTAGGGGTGGCAGTTGTTCGGTTGGTTGGTCGGGGTTCGGGTTGACAGGTTAGCGGGTCAGAAAACCCCAACCTGAACCTGACCTATTTAAATAATCGTGCCAAGCTATGTAAACTTAACCTATTACCCATAACCCGAACCTGACCCATTTAAACCCGTAAAAATACTTGGGGTTGGTGGGTTAAATAGGTAAACGAGTTTTTCGGGTTTGAACCCAGTTAAACCATTTAATATAATAAAACTGGCACATTGACACGGATTAAACATGTTAAGATAGGTTTGTGGGTCACCCGTTTAACCTATTCAATTCAAACCAATATAAACAAATATAAATAATTTAAAATTTAAGAAAAGAATATAAAACTGGTTTGGCGGTTCGACCTGAATGTTAATTTATCTCAACCCGAACGCAGGCCAGTTTTAATAAATGGGTTAGATATGTCGACCCAAACCTAACCCAAACATATTTAGATTCAACCCGAACCTGTTAATTTTCGTGTCGGTTTCAGGTCGGGTTTCGTGTCGGGTCAGAAATTGCCACCCCTGGACACCCCATCTGAAAAACATAACCTCTTGCCACGAATTTTCTCAGATCTATTTTTTTCTCTTCTTTCTTTCTTTCTAAAACACACAACACTCATAATCACTAACAATTCCTTTGATCTTGTTTCAAGTGAATAGTTATTCTCCTCCCTTCTTCTTCTAATCAAGTGTATAGAGAAGAACAATCATATTCTTCTACATACGAATTGTTATTAAGTGATCTCCTTCTTCCTCCTCGAGATCACAAGTCTTTATTATATTAACTTTGTGTTGTTATGTAAATTGGATTGTGTGTAGATCCAATTGTGTAAATTGTGTATTTGTGATTTGGAATGTGTGTCAATCCAAGAGTATATATCTTGTGAGTGTGTAAAGACTCAACTTAGTGAAGTCCCTTAAGATTGGTTCTAGCTAAGATAAGAGGACTCGACATCTAGCTTGTGTCGAAAGAAAGTAAGCGATGTGTTAACTGTTTTAAATCTGCCTTAAGGGAGCTTGTGCGACAATGTGAAATCTCGAGTGGAGTACTCAGGGAGTGGAGTAGGAACGAAGAGGTGCTTCGTAGCCGAACCACTATAAATTGGTGTCTTGGTTTGATCGTTTCCATTCTCTATCCTCTCTATATTGTTATTGTTTACTTAGGTTTCATTACAATTAGATAGTTTAGTTTGAATTCAATAATTGTTGATTGATTGACAACACTCGAATCTAAGCATTTTTATAAGCAAAGTTTTAAAACGGTAATTAACCTGTAAACTATTCAACCCCCCTTCTAGTTTCCACAATTTGTATCAGAAGCCGAGGTCACTCAAGATTTTAAAATATATTGTATTTTAAAGCTTGGATCAATCTATGGATTCTAACAAATATCTAGAAGGGCAATCTATGCAAAGATCCACCACTTTTGAAAGTGAAAGTGTTTATTTTATTGGAAAAATAGATTCGAGACAATTTGTTAAATCAAAGAAGATCGAGATCTTTGTCATGTTATTACCAATGGTGATTTGCAACCCATTACTTCAAAAATCTGTAAACCAAACTCGAATGAAGGTTCTCCCTTTTGAAAAACAAACCTGATGATCTTAAAAAGAAGGTATTGCGAAAAAAAAATGATGAATCAAAAATGGTTATTGACAATGCTTGCCTAGAAAAGAATATGAACGAATTTTCATGTGTTATATACGGGCGAAAAGAAATTTGGAAAACTATGTTATCTCCCATCAAGTGTAATAGCCAAGTCAAAGATAATAAGATCGACCTTTTGGTTCAACAATATGAACAATTCGTCATTTTCAAAGACGAATCTATAGATAGTGCTTTTGCTAGATAAAATACTATAATTACTATTCTAAAGCACTGATGAAGGTTATTCAAGTAAAACTACGTAAGGCAAGTTTCTTCAGGGCTCTACATCCTAATAGAGAGCAAAGGTTACGGCGATTGAAAGAGGATCGAAAGACAAACATCACTATATCTTGAAGTAAGCTCATTAAGAAAACTCAAAGTCAAAGAGTATGACATACAAGAAAAGAATTTCGAAATAGTTTAAAGCAAAAGTGAAAGGAATCTCTGCTTTAAAGGCCTAAGAAAATAAATTTAGTGATTAAGAGTGCTTACTTCCTGAGTGAAGACGAAGTATTAAGCCATGGCGGTAAAAAGACTTAATAAGTTTCTTTAAAGAAGAGTAGATTTGTGATACCAACCCTCGTCAACGAAAAAAGCCTTTCAAAGAAAACCGAGATGACAAAAAGGCAAAAGTGAAAGGAAAGTGCATTAGATGCAAATCCAAATCATCTATATTGGAGAATGTACAAAGCCACCAGAGACAAGAAACCAAAGACATTTGTTGGAGTTCTTGGAGCGATAACGATGAAGAAAGATGTAAAAAAGATCCAAGACGAGACATGTCTTGTTGCTCAAGCACCAAATTAGGTATGTTCTGAATCTTCTTACTTTAGTGATGAAAACTCATCAATTAATTATTTAGCCTTAGACAATGAATATGATAAATTGTGCAAAATGAGTTTAAAAATAATCACTAAGAACAAAGGTTAAAAGCTATAGAATATGTCTAGAAAATGAGCTTAGAAAATTAAAAGATAAATTGTCCGTACTCGAGAAAAACAAGGGAGTTGATCTCGATTGTGCAAAGTGTCATGCACTTAAAATTGAGAATGAAAAGCTCAAAGAAGAATCCACTAGATTAAACAAATTTGAAAAGAGTAAACATTGCTTAAATGAAATGTTAAGTATCAAAAACCCTCCAGTGATAAATTAGGTTTAGGGTTTAATTCATTTGAAGCATCATCTAGTGGAACTAAGGAAATAAAATTTGTGAAAGCTCAGAAAAAGGCGTATTCTGATGGAGGTCCCATAAATATGGGTGTCCCCCTAAATGACCAGGCGACCTCCAAAATAATTATGGGACCGCCACCAGCAACGCCTGGATATGAGAAAACTGTGTCTTTTCAAAAATCCATTTTGGGTCCTAGACCAAAACACATAATTGTAAACAAAGCCAAAGTTCCCGTTGCTAGTGACAATGAAGTTAAACAATTCTATAAGCCATTGACAAAACCCAGAGTTGGATTTTCGAAACCAAACTTTAGGTAAAAAAACTCCACCTCCTAGAAAAGTTAATAATAATTATCCTCGTTCTAAAACACCGCAATCAAGAAGACATGTTGGTCGACAAAACCAACCTCATGGCTTTCCCGTAACTTGGAACAACTTTCCACGTCAAAGTTACTTGCCGTGGGAAATGTGTCTTCCATTCTCACATCCTAACCAATTGCATCAAATGCAAGGGATGTTTGGCACTAATAACTTTGGACCCATGAGATATTGGGGACCAAATGTTTGAGTTATTATCTTATATAAATAGATATGCCTTGGAGTTGACTTGGAGCCCGACAAATAGATCAAGGATAGAGGATGCCCTAAACATATGACGGGCAACCAAAATCTCTTCTCCACTTACAAGGCATACAATGGAGGTAACGTCATTTTTGGTAGTAATCTTTGCGGTAACATCATTGGCAAAGGTACGATTTCTAATGACTCTCTCAAAATAGATAATGTAGAACATGTTGATAACTTAGGATTTAATTTGCTAAGTATAGGACAAATATGTGACAATAAGTGTAGAGTAACTTTCTCTGAACATGATAGTGAAATCACTAAGGACGGTAAAGTCATAGGTAGAGGTATTAGGAAGAAAGGCTTATATGTGATGAAATTAGGAAATAAGCCAAAGGATCAAATTTGTCTAACAACGATTGATGAAAATTACACCTTGTATCATAGGAGATTAGGACACGCAAATATGCATCTCATTTAATCATTGGTCTCTAAGGAATTAGTTAGAAACCAACCCAAGCTTAAGTTTGATCAACATTTTTATGATGCTTGTAAAATGGGAAAACAAGCTCACGCTAGTCACAAAGCTAAGAATGTAGTCTCAACGACTAGATGCTTAGAACTTCTCCATATGGATCTCTTCGGTCCATCCGCCGTACGGAGTTACGGAGGAAACCGTTACACCCTAGTCATAGTAGATGACTACTCTAGGTATACTTGGACTAGATTTCTTAAGGATAAAACCGAAGCTTTTGATCAATTCAAAATATTTAGTAGGAAAATCCAAAATGAATTAGGTTGTTCAATAGTGTCAATAAGAACCGACCACGGTAGAGAATTTGATAATGAGGTGCAATTTGGAGAATTTTGTAATGCCAACGGTATTACACATAACTTCTTGGCTCCACGCACTCCTCAATCAAATGGTGTGGTCGAAAGGAAAAATAGGACACTTCAAGAAATGAGTAGGACTATGTTGAATGAGCAATCGTTACCATAAAAGTTTTTGTGTAACGCTGTAGATACTTCGACATACATTTTCAACTGAATTCTCATTAGAGCCATTCTAGGAAAAACACCTTATGAACTCTTAAGAGGTAGAAAACCTATGCAAGATTATTTTAGAATGTTTGGAAGCAAGTGCTTCATTCGAAACACAAAAGACTACATTACCAAGTTTGACCCAAAGTCATACGAATGTGTCTTTTTAGGTTATTCTCAAAATAGTAAAGCCTACATCATCCTAAACAAACACACTAGGAAAGTCGAAGAATCACTTAACGTGACATTCGATGAAACTCCTCCACCCTCTAAGACATCACCCTTGGTGGATGATGACTTAGATGAAGAAGAAGCAATTAAGGTCACCGAAAAGAAAAACCTAGAAAACGACATTGTGGATGAAACTTTAGAGATTGATGAAATAGTCAACATTAAGGAATCTAGGAACCATCCATTAGAAAATGTCATAGGAAACCTTAACCAAAGAACCCTTAGGTCACAAGCCCAAAACCAAAGTAACTTCTTTTGTTTTATATCAACTATAGAACCTAAGAATGTGAATGAAGCGTTAGGAGATGAAAGTTGGATAGTCGCCATGCAAGAAGAATTAAATCAATTCATTGCTAATGACGTTTGGGAGCTAGTTCCGCAACCTAAGAATATGACAATTATAGGAACTAAGTGGGTGTTTAGAAATAAGTTAGATGAGAACGGTATTGTTTCTCGAAATAAGGCTAGGTTAGTTGCTCAAGGCTACAACCAACAAGAGGGCATCGATTATGATGAAACTTATGCCCCGGTTGCTAGACTTGAATCTATTAGGATATTATTAGCCTATGCTTGCGCCTTAGATTTTAAATTATTCCAAATGGATGTAAAAAGTGCATTCCTGAATGGTTTTATCAATGAGGAGGTATACGTGGCATAACCTCCAGGATTCATTGATTTCGAAAAACCGGATCATGTTTATAAATTAAAGAAAGCTTTATATGGTCTTAAACAAGCACCCAAAGCTTGGTATGATAGATTAAAATGGGAATGGTAGATAACACTCTTTTTACTAAAAAGAAAAGTTCAAATCTCATCATTGTTCAAATATATGTCGATGACATTATATTCGGTTTGACTTGTCAAGACATGTGTGATGAATTTGCCAAAATCATGCATGACGAGTTCGAGATGAGCATGATGGGTAAACTTAACTTCTTCCTTGGATTACAAATAAAACAAATGGAAGATGGTATCTTCTTTAATCAATCTAAGTATATTAAAGAAATGCTTAAGAAATTTGGTCTAGAGGATTCTAAACCAATGAAAACCCCCATGTCCTTCGATACTAAACTCACAAAAGGTAAAGAGTGTGAGTCGGTAGATAGTACCAAGTATCAAGGCATGATAGGTAGTTTATTATACCTAACGGCAAGTAGGCCCGATATCATGTTTAGTGTCTGCCTTTGTGCTCGCTTCCAAGAGGCTCCCAAAACCTCTCACCTTAAAGCGGTTAAGCGTATCTTCTGATACATTAAAGGCACTACGCACTTAGGATTATGGTATCCTAAGGGGACCGGCATAGAAACCATAGTATATGCCGACTCTGATCATGCGGGAGATTATGTGGACCGAAAGAGCACTAGCAGTATTTGTACGTTCGTGGGATGTTGTTTGACATCTTGGTTCTCGAAGAAACAAACCGCTCTTGCTATATCCACTACCGAAGTCGATAGTAAGCGCTTGGAAGGCATTGTCAACAAGCACTATGGGATGAAACAAGCATTGCTTATCGACTTTCGACGTACGACTCAACGACGTTCTCCAATTCATTGCGGTCAACAAAAGGCGTGATTGACCTTAGCAAAACTTGGTGCAACATTCTTTGTACAAACACATCGAATAACATACCAGTTTCATTTGTGATAATGTCCAAGATAGGACCACTATCTCAAATCAAAAAAAAGTGTCGTCCGTTGACAACATCGCTGACTATTCTTACTATACCTTTAAACGTGGAATAGCTTTAACTATTCCACATTTAGTTTAGGACTGATGGAAAACATTTCATAACCTTATGTGTCCGCTTCTCCTTCTCGTTAGATTGCGATTTCTAGTCCTGTTCTTTATGTGTCGTGACAACTTCGAATACTTCATCCGGAAGTACTTTAAGCATTTTTTAATTCGCAAATTGCAAATTAAAATGTCCACCTCTTTTGTTAATTTTTCGTTCAAAAACTCAAGTCCAACAAACCTTTTACTGAGGGCGGCCCCAATATAGGCGCCCCCATATATATTCTAGGACCGCACAGGTGATATGTTGGGACCGCCCATCAGCAGACCATTAAAATGGAACACTACAAAAAATTTCAAAAACAGAAAAACTAACACCCTTTATCTGCTGCACTCGACGAACACGACCCAAAACCCACCAAAACTCAAATTTAACCATTAAAACATCAATTGAAGATCAAATCAACACTAATAATCAATCCTAATATCACAAAGATCATCAATTGTAAGTCATTTCATCTATTTTCTTTTAATTTGTTCTAGAGGTTCATTGATGAAACTACCAAAAATTGGAAATTAGGGATTTTGTGTTTTCGTTCAATTTTTGTCAATTATACTAGGATACAATGTATAACTAATATGCTTCCCGTAGATATAAGATTTGCATACATTTGTGAACTTGTTAAAAAATTGATTTCGAACCAAAACCCTAATTTTATTTTCAAATCACTCACGTTAGGAACATAATAAAATTGTTGTTATGGATTGTTAATCCAACCCAAAAACGTTTTCAAACACATGCATAATGATCTCATGAACAAATTTTAAGATACATAATTCATATGTATTTTTTGACTTGTTTGGATGAGCAAAATCAAATTAAGGAGCGTTTGGGTTAACTCTTAGGATTTTATATTTAGGTCGAGTTAATCGTTACTCCACATTTGTTACATATAGACACACACTAGGCATCTCGTTAAATAAAAGAATCTTACTAAAATTATCTTTTCCAGTCTTAGGTGAAATGACTTTGGATGATGAATTACAGTACACAAAATCATACGTTCCAACAATCTCAAATGAAACCTATATTCCGGATAACTTAAAACCCATCATTCGAAACTTAGAATGTAGGTCAATCCATAAAGGTCACTATATATCTTCTGAATCCACTAAATACGATAATATTCAAACACCTTTTCAAGCTATCAAACTTTTAAAAATATATGAACTCCATGAAGGAATTTGTCCAAGATTTCGACTAGAATTTTATTCCTCAATAGAAATCACCAAAGGTGACAATCTAAACATCTTCTTAGCATTCTAGGCATTGAAATGAACATTTAAGTTCTCACTCGAGTCATTTGCCTCAAATCTCCTCATTCCATGTGAAGGAGAATGTTCTTACTTTGAAGAACCTTCCCTCGACTCTTTGAAAACTAATCAAGAGTCGAACACACCTTATCAAACACACATTCCAACACCAAAGGAAATTATCCAATCAATTACAACAACCAGACAAACCATTTTTCCAAACAAAATCCTCAAGGAAGAACTTCGTTATGACATAAGATATTGGAATGAAATCATTTAAGATAATGCCTTTGGCACTCAAAATGACTCTCTATTTCTTCCTGCATCATCATGTCACATGATGTATTGCATTCTAACAAGTACTCCTTTCAACTTTACCTACTTTCTAACCAAACGAGTTGAAAATATCAAGAATCAACCAAACTCTCCAATACCATATGGAATGATTCTAAATCGTCTATATGATCACATCATCAAAATTATTCCTCTTCTATGAAAATCAAAATACAATTCATATTGGTCATCCATGAAACTTTGGGTTCATCCTACCCATCTTGAATCAATTATCTACATATCTTCTAAAGAAGCTTCAAGTGTTGATTCAAATGATGATTGAAATATTCCCCTAGAATTATTGCTAGAAATACATACTATCATTATTACTATGTAATATTATCGTAATCTCTGTATTGGATAATTAAGTACGTATATAATGTGTCTACATTATTATTACATGCTTGCTATGTGACATTTAGTAGACATTTTAATCATTTATATGCTTCATCTTGGCCATATTACATGACTTATTCTCTCCTTTAGATATATTATGTGATTCTTGAAGTGATGGAAATGCCATAATCGCCCTTCTAATCCTTATTGACCACTCTGAAAAAGGATTAAACTTCTAGAAAATTTCATGAATCTCCAGAATATATATGGGACCACCCTTAAATATAGGGCGGCTCCCTAATATATATGGGACCACCATTGATATAAGGGACCGCCATCAGGAAACTACGAAATTTTCCTATCCCCTCTTTTTCTGCAACTTTGACCCTACTCTACTTAGGTCCAGCCATCCTATCCTTTCTAGACAAAACACTTCCTTTAATCTTTATTATCCAATACCATGCCTTTCCTAAAATTTCTCTATATATGAACATCATTCTTCTTCTTCTTAATCACATCCTTACTTCTCAATCCTTAACTTCTCCTCAAAACCTTAATGTCATCTTCTAGCAAATTCCCTCGTGACTACTCACAAAAATACCAAAGGGCCATTCTCGAACCTTAGAGACAAAGTCATGGTCTTCCTACCGCACCACCTTCTCCTCCACCAACTAGGACTACTCCCACATCTCATATCTCAAATAATTCTCTCTCATACTCTTCACCTTTACAAAACTCATCTTAAAATCTTAATGAAATTCATCACCTATCAAATCTGTTTGACATAAATCTCCAACAAGCAATTGAAGCAACAAATCCTTTACCTCCTACCTTAACATATATCCCTCCACCTTCTTTAGATCAAGTAAACTTCCATTCGGAATTTTTTCATTGTTGCTTGGATACCCGAAATCTATTTGATACATTGAAATATGACCTTAATCGTATCAAATCTCTCATCATTGGTCCTTCCACTCAATTTCCATCCTTAATAACAACCTCCTCGCCATAATTAAGCACTCTAAAAGGCTTAATTTCACCTAATAATAAACAACCTATCTTTTGATTATGGCATCTTCTACTCTTTAAGAATTCACTAGTGTAGATCTATGCCTTATTATGTCTTTATGATTGTCTACTTTCTATTATAATGATTCATACAAATATTGTATGAATTTGTCTTAGCTCGTATTAAATATAGTTTTATTTTATGTTGTATGAATGTATTTGTTGGATGTGCTAATGTATGAGTTTCTTGTTGGTTGAATGAAACTCTTGTGTTAATTTAAATACAATGTGTTAACTTAAAAGATATTTGTCTTGCACTTGTACTTCTAACTTTGTTTTGTAGCAAGACAATTTTTGTAAGATCGGTCCCTTGGTGCCCCGAACAAGGGGGGCACACATCAAGGGGAAGTCTTGATATCGTTGATTTCTTTCTTCCTTCAACAACTCAACGATCATTCTTTTTGAATTCGATAAAAAGGGGGAGAAATGAAATATAACTCATTTAATAATTTGACATCTTTAATTTTATTTAAAATAAGTTTATATTTTGTCATCATCAAAAAGGGGGAGATTGTTAATACAAATAATGTCTAAAAAGTTTATTTATATTTTTTTGACCTCTCAACGTTTTGATAATAATAAAATGTAAGAACGTTTACAATAAAAATAAACGTTTACAAATTATTAAATGTAAAATTCCATTTCTGACTCGTGTGCATGTATTATGAAGTAGCACCCCAAATGTTGTATTCCGCTGCGTATCGTAGTTTGGGGGTGTTACAAATTCTTCATCCCTCCACTTAAATTATACAAAGTCCTCGTTGTATAGATAAAACAATTAAATAATATGGGAAATAGAATTAGAACGAAAAACTCCCTAATGTTTTGCTCGGGATGATTCTCCAAGTTGAGTTCTTGAGCAAAAAGGGGTATTGACTAGGGCTTTAGAATGCCCGAATAAGTTCAACACATGTCTTTTTCAGAATATACCATATGATCATTTTTGTTTCAGCCAGGTCTTGCATAAAAGATTAGAAGACGAAAGTGCAATTTCTCTCTCGCTACAATGGTACAAGAAAACAATTAAACACACTGTACAGGGATCAATACGCCGTATCCCAAACCCTTGGATACGTCATATTGTTCCTGTAGAAACAATTAAATAATTTTTAATGTACTGGAAATTAAATGTTTAAGAACTGATAACGTCCAGACACGTCCATACGCCGTATCCAGAGGGGTTCGATACGCCATATGGAGCGTCTGGGAAGACAGACTCGTGTAACAAACAATTATATAATGCGACAAACAATTTAAAAATGATCGGGATGTATACCGGGAAGCACTTTTGTTTTAGTTAGTCGTTAAGTTTGACTTTTTCCTTCGTCTCTTTATTCTTCCTTGATTCGCTCACACTCGTCCTCGTGAGCGAATTTCTTCATAATCATTTGGCATGACAAGTACTTCTTGAAAAATGGCATGCCGAGCACAACACCATTTGCTACATCATCATCTTCAATGATGGTAAAACCTAAAATTGTAGAAAATTTTCCAAAGAAAACAGGTATATCTATCAAGGTTCCGGCTAGTCTCTTCCCTTCATAAGCGTTCTTATCCTAAATTATGGAATAATAAAAGCTTTTGGTCATTAAATTAATGGACAAAGAAGGGAGGAAGTCAGCATTAACATACTTATACCCAATCTGTTGGGAATTATAATGATTTGATGATACAAAACAATGATACAAAAGAACAAAAGAATGAAACAACAAGGATCAAAGTCAACAATATGGAATTCTACAAAAGATGGAGGATTCTAAAAGATTTGCTTAAAGATAAAGATCAAAGATTAGGAAAGATTTAGTTTCCTAATACAATTAAGATTCCTTTGTAAGACTTATGGACTCTCTATATAAAGAGATCCTTAGACATTGTTTTAGTATGCGATTGTGTACACAAGTAAAGATGTAGACGTCTAGGTGTTTGGTTTAGCCTTAAGGTCATAGTATCTTTGACCATGTTATAGTTAGATAACCATACTATACTGATCATATAGAATTGAGGCTTGGTGTATGAATGCAAAACCTTGTTTAATAACATTGATTCTTTATTTAAATTCTGTTGTACTGTATTAATCTTTGTTATTAATAATCCTAGATAAGTTCTAAACAAACTCGAGCTTTAAACGATTCTCCACAATTTGTATCAGAGCCATGTGGCTCTTGATCTAGGATCTATAAGGTTTTATTCGTTTTTTGTGAACATGTGAATTCGGTAAATCTAAGGTTTCAGCAAACCTAAATTCGATAAATCAGGAAAACAGAATGTGTGGTATTCTATTACAAAGTTCAAGGTTTGTTGATTTGTTGTTTATAAAAGATTAAAGGGTTTCTTTGTTAAGCGTGTTTTTGTCCAGATCATGCGACAACCCATTCATAAACCCTAAAAACTTACCATTCCAAAATTATTCCCAAAAACCCTAAGTGTCATCGCTGGTAGCTAGTCGACAAATGTTCCAAACAGTTGTTGGTGTCCGTGTGCATATCACTGGTAGAAGTTAATAACCAGTCGGACTCCTATTGTATTGTATGTTTGTTAAGATTGGCTCGCTCTTGCTTTTGTTTAATTTATGGTGTTTAATCAAGAAGAAAGCATCAGACTATTGTAATCTGTTTGTGCAACAAGGATTTATACCATGGTTTAGTAGTCTTGCTGGTGTCTATAATTTTCATTCAAATATTGAGCAGGAATGCGATGACAGTGATGTATATGGTACATGCTTGATGAAAGAAGTTGGGTTTTGGTTAATACTGCTTCAGGTGTGATAGCAGTTGTAAACCCAAATGATTAGGGTTTTTATTAGTATTTGTTCTACTTTAATTAAACAGAATCTTGTGATGCGTACATATAGGGCGTTATGTGCATTGCCTGTGATAAATATTGATATGATTGGGAAGCTATAAATGTCGTTAGTACGTTATTTTATTTTGAAGCAAGTTATTGGTAAATGGTAATGGTCCTAAATTTAATGGATTGTATTTGTTCCATAAATAACTTCTTACTACTGCTATTGGTAAAGATATTAAGGCTGCTTCTTGATTGTGGTTAAACGTTGACTGAAGGGTGGTGTTCATTATTTAATACTGCTAGGGTTTGACAACAGTTACTACTGTTATCGTTGGTTACTACTGCCAATACAAGATTTACTGCTGCTAGTATATGTTTATGTTGCCAAGGTTAGTGCTCTAAGGATTAATACTGCTAATATACTTAAAGCTACTGTTGGTATGGTATTTGTACTGCTAGCAGGTGGATAACTTCCTCTCTAAAAGTGTAGGCTGGATATTCGTATACAAGACAAAGGCAGGATGTTGTTAAACGATAATTGAGCCATAATACCTAAGATTTATCTATTTTGGCTTTGTGATCATCAGATACAGATTCACATAAATCGTTCATAAAGGATATTTTTGGGATTTAACAATAATTGAATGAGGTCATTGCGTATAAGCTAGTATGATTTAATTGGTATTGAAAGTCTTATTTAGTATTGTTCATTGGTATTAAAAGGTTACTGGGAATTACGTATGAGTTTGAGTCACGGTGGATGTATAAGACATAAGGAGACACAAGTTTGGGTTATTCTACTTCAGCATCAAGTTTGTAATACTGAGTTTTCTCCATCAGTAATCATTACATAGAGCCAACAGAATTAGAGATTCAAGAGATGGTTAACATATTGGTTTCAGGGGAAGCATATGATAAAGTGTTTAACCATTTGGATATGTTACATGCACCACTTGAGGGGAAGGTTTTGATTCTTACTACTGCTAAGTCATTATTACTACTGCTAGTTTAAGTTTCTACTGCTTGAATTCATTTATCTTATTATGCGTCATGGAGGGTAATTTGAGACATTAGAAAGCTTGGATTAGAAGTTTGATATATGGTTTGTAGTTGTAAAGATCAAAGTTGCATAAGTTCATAGTCCCCTAATGGATAATGACAAAAAGGGGAAGATGTTATAGAGATGATTTGCAACTTATTGAGTGTGGTGGCATGTTCAAAGGAAATCTTAAGTTAAGGGGAAGATTGTTTCTTTTTAATAGAATTAGATTTTGAGATGAAGGTTGTGTGAAGATCAAGCTTACTACGGATCATCTTGGAATCAGTGTTTGTTTTGTCATCATCAAATAGGGGAAGATTGTTGGGAATTATTGATTTGATGATACAAAAGAACTTGCTTAAAAGGATAAAGAATGAAACAAAAGGATCAAAGTCGACAATATGGAATTCTACAAAAGATGGAGGATTCTAAAAGATTTGCTTAAAAGATAAAGATCAAAGATTAGGATGATTTAGTTTCCTAATACAATTCCTTTGTAAGTCTTATAGACTCTCTATATATAAAGATATCCATAGACATTGTTTTAGTGTGTGATTGTGTGTGCACCCAAAACGTGTGTGTGTATCCTATAGGTGTGATGTAGACGTCTAGTGTGGTTTAGCTCTAAGATCAAAGGTTTCTTTGATCCTGTTACAGTTAGGTAACCGTTCTATATTGATCAAATAGAATTGGGGCTTGTATGAATGTAAAACCTTGTGAAAATAACATTGTTCTTTATTTATATTCTGCTACGTATCAATACATTGGTTATTTTTTTTATCCTAGTAAGCTTTAAACAATCTTAAGAATTGGTATCAGAGCCAAGTGGCTCATGATCTAGAATCTACAAGGTTTTACAATTGGTAAAAAGAAAGAAAAAGAGTTTTGTGTTTATGTTCTTTTTCGGTAACTAATGAAATTTGGTGAAGTTAGGGTTTTTCAGTAAACCCTAAATCGGTACATCTAAAACTTTGAAGATGGTGTTAACCATTGTTACAAACTACAAATTTAAAGAAGGGTTTCGTGTTCATCAGAAGTTTGTTGCAAGGTTCTTATTGATTGGTTCATGACAGCAAGGTTTCGACATCAATATTTGTTCAATATAGGTTTACAACATAAAGTTTTCTTGCTATTTAATTCTTTAAACAGCGTCTTCTGTTCATGAACAAATGGATTCCCTTTAGGGTTTCATTATTTTGTGTGTTGATTGGTTATCGACCTTGAACTCTCACTAAATGGAGTTTACTGTTCTTAAACGACAAGATAAAACCTATTAGGGTTTTGTCTACTATTACTTCTGTTGGGGTTTCAAAGATAAGGTATAGAACTATTCAAGGTTTATTCTTTTTCAGAAGGTCGAGTATCGTGATTTCTGTTTACGATCTACAATGGGGTTGCATGTTTTGGAGACATGATTGAAGGAACAAAGATTAGCAGCAGGTGTAGCTGTATTAATTAATGGAACTTCAAATTTCTGCTAGGGTTTTGCTGCAGCAGTATTAGGATTTTCTATATTTATTGGTGTGTGTTATGTTATGGATAAGAGTGCGTAAAGTAATTGTCATGATATAGATGGATTTCGCAAAGGTATGTTGGAATGGAAATTAGTGAGCCAATGGTTAGATTACTACTGCGTTATTGAAGTTTATATTCCATTACTACTGCTAGTATACTTTATGCTTAAAGCTGCTTCATGACTGTGGTGACAATAGTACAAGATTAATGCTGCTTATATATTAGTGTTGCAGGTTCGTATTAATGCTCCTAAGGTAAAACAGTAAGTTACTATTGTTAGCATTGTTACTACTGTTAGAGTTGAAACAATTATTTACTACTCTTGATTGATGTTAATGCTGTTTCAATCGTTGGCTATTATTTTTACGATTAATTGCAAAAATTAGTTACGGAGATAATTTTTTATCACTTATTTAGAGTTGAAGTCGTGTTCTTATCATATCTTAAAGTCGAGTTTGGTTGGATTATGACTTTGAAGATAACTTGTTCGAGCTTAAAATCGATGTTGACGAAGACTTGTCAAATCTAGCAATGTGTGATCTACAAACTTTTGGTGCTCAATGCGCACATTTGCTATCACTTAAAGGAGTTACGTTGTAGTGCTCAGTGTCTCATTTAGATGAGGATTTTGTCAAGAGATTGAGGTCTACTTATACTTCAAGGAATTACGTATGAGTTTGGAGTCACGTGGATAGTACAAGACATAAGACACAAGTTTGGGTTATTCTACTTCAGCATCAAGTTTGTAATACTGAGTTTTCTCCATCAGTAGTCATTACAAAGAGCCAACAGAATAAGAGATTCAAGAGATGGTTAACATATTGGTTTCAGGGGAAGCATATGATAAAGTGTTTAACCATTTGGATATGTTACATGCACCACTTGAGGGGAAGGTTTTGATTCTTACTACTGCTAAGTCATTATTACTACTGCTAGTTTAAGTTTCTACTGCTTAAATTCATTATTCTTATTATGCGTCATGGAGGGTAATTTGAGACATTAGAAAGCTTGGATTAGAAGTGTAATATATGGTTTGTAGTTGTAAAGATCAAAGTTGCATATGTTCACAGTCCCCTAATGGATAATGACAAAAAGGGGAAGATGTTACAAAGATGATATTATTTGCAACTTATTATGTGTGGTGGCATGGCATGGAATCAGTTATTGAAGACTTCATTGTGTTAAAGAAGTTTCAACAAGTTCAAAGGAAATCTTAAGTTAAGGGGAAGATTGTTTCATTTAGGGAAGATCAAGATTTGAAGATGAAGATTGCTGAAGATTAAGCAACTATGGAACATCTTGGAATCAGTATTTGTTTTGTCATAATCAAATAGGGGAAGATTGTTGGGAATTATAATGATTTGATGATACAAAACAATGATACAAAAGAACAAAAGAACGAAACAACAAGGATCAAAGTCGAAAATATGGAATTCTACAAAAGATGGAGGATTCTAAAAGATTTTCTTAAAAGATAAAGATCAAAGATTAGGAAAGATTTAGTTTCCTAATACAATTAAGATTCCTTTGTAAGTCTTATGGACTCTCTATATAAAGAGATCCCTAGACATTGTTTTAGTATGTAATTGTGTGCACAAGTAAAGATGTAGACGTCTAGGTGTTTGGTTTAGCCTCAAGGTCATAGTATCTTTGACATTGTTATAGTTAGATAACCATTCTATACTAATCATATAGAACTGGGGCTTGGTGTATGAATGCAAAACCTTGTTTAATAACATTGATTCTTTGTTTACATTCCGCTGTGCTATATCAATCTTTGTTATTATTTATCCTAGATAAGTTCTAAACAAACTTGAGCTTTAAACGATTCTCCACAAAATCATACAAAAAAATTTCATTTTATAATAATTAAAGTTGGTTTTATCAAAGGTTGGCTCAAAATTAACATCTTGATTTGTTTTAGGTTCTAGAGGTGTGTCCAAATCATTTAATTCTATATAGTTACCATAATTTGGGTCGAATGATTCACCCTCTCCTATAAGCTCTATTTTTGAATCAAGACTTTTCATCACAAAGACCCTCTTGATTATGCTAGTGGCGGGCTTAATAATTTTGAAAACAAGTTTTTATTCCCCGACCCTTAGAGTGATTTTTCTTTTATAAACATCAATCTTGGAATGGGCAGTAGATAAAAATGGTCGACCGAGGATCAAAGGAACATTGTCATCCTCGGGTATGTCCAAGATGATAAAGTCTATCGGAAAAATAAATTTAACAATCCTTACTAGCACATTTTCAGCAATACCCCTTGGTTGTTTTATGGTTCTGTCAACCAGGTCAACCTAGTGTGAGATAAAATTCCTAGACCAAGGTTGATGTAGGTAGAAAATGACATAACGCTCACACTTGCTCCTATGTCAACAAGGGCTTTATCAAAACAAATGTTATGAATAAAACAAGGTAGAGTAAAGCTCCTTGTGTCTTTTTCTTTCTTAGGCAAGGTGTGATCATAAACTTCTAAAATCTTCACATCTTGCGCCTCTCTCCAATCATAACAACCGTAGTTTTGTAGACGCCTTGGGAAGGGAATTGTTTCAGAAAATACGCTTATGTGCTGTGTGCCGGATACGACGTATGGACAACATCCGATACGACATATCTCAGATGAATCAGCTTTAGCGGTTGAGATCAATTTGACCTGGTCTCTCGGGTTAGTCTTCGTAGAGCTGGGCAGACTTCTGAATCCCCTTTCTTGCAAGACCTTGCTCATCTGTCCGATTTGTATTTCCAAGGTCTTAGTTAAAGCTCATTGATTTCTTATTGCTGCATCAATAGAAGCTTGGATCTCTTTAATTATGCTCGAGTTTTCTTCATGTAACTTAGCTGATTCTGCCATAAACTTGGTCAGCGATTCTTCTATACTTGGTCTTCAATCAGGATACGAAGAGTTTCCATTGTTCTGTTGGTAGAATCCTGGTCCTGCTGCTCTATACTGACCTCCAGGTTGATAGGGTGCACTAAATTGTATGTAGTAAGCTTCTTCTATAGTTTTCCCTTTTTCCTTTAGTGGACAGTCCTTCGTATAGTGCGGTCCCTTGCATAGTTCGCATCCGACCTGAGCAGCGTACACTTTCTCATTTACTTTCTTAGATTCTCGTCCAAGATTATTGAATTGGGCCTAGATAGCAGCCAGCTTGTTAGAAGTTTTAGTACTTCTGGTCTTTGAGGATGTTTCATTGTGCCATTTCTGAGAGAATTCAGCCATTTCTTGGATGGCTATTTTAGCATATGCAGCAGTTTTGGATGGTATGGCACCCTTTGAGTCCAGGATCTACCCGGATAAAGGTTGTATCAATTTAATCTTGTTATGAACTTCATAGCTATGAGAGGCTAAATCTCTCATGACTACTAAGAGAAAATAATATAATGAAAAGGATTTAATATAATTATGATCTTGTTAATCTTAAGCTTATGTTATAATCCTATCGTGTCTAATTTTATCAACTTTGATTATATACTCACTTCGGAATAGGTCAAAAGACCCATTGTGATCTATATAGTTTTAAAGATTTGTCTATGATCTTTATCGTCTGTGACGAGAAATCCACTTTTGTTATTTGATAAACAAAAATAGATTTGACATAATTGTAACTGGATTATTTGAGTGACACAATTAATCATGTTAGC
>BQNB010049283.1:0-42113 GCA_026074375.1 Tanacetum coccineum
AAGAGGATCTCACGGATCAAAGATAGGTTTAAAGCTGCACGTGATCATCAGAAAAGCCATGCAAACAAAAGGAGAAAACCTTTAGAGTTTAATGTAGATGAGCATGTCTTGCTCAAAGTGTTGCCTTAGAAAGGTGTGGTATACTTTGGGAAGAAAGGGAAACAAGCACCTAGATTCGTTTGACCATTTGAGATAATTGAGAGAATCGGTCCAGTAGCCTATAGACTTAGACTACCTGAAGAGCTTAATAGTGTTCATGACAGGTTCCACGTGTCGAATCGTAAGGAGTGTTTGGCTGACCCAACACTACAGATACCTCTGGATGAGACCCAAGTTGATACTAAGTTAAACTTTGTGGTAGAACCTGTAGAAATCTTAGAGAGGGTTCAAGAAACTTAAGCGGAGAAGAATTGCCATCGCCAAGTTTCGATGGAATTTGAAACAAGGACCTGAGTTCACGTGGGAACGTGAGGATCAAATGAAACTTAAATACCCGCATCTTTTTAGCTCTAGCACTAGTTGAATTTCGAGACGAAATTCTTTTTAAGGGGGTAGAATGTAACCCTTGCACTTTCTGGAATCTATATGTTCTAAATTAGTCTTTTGACTTTTTTACTTTTGTCATTTCCGTTAGAACAAATTACCGTGTTGACGGTGGTGAATCAATGTTTATCTTGGTGATCTTATCTACGTGTTTCTCGTGTTAATTCTTTTTAGAGGATTTTATCTATTTTGATCATGTTTCGGGAGGGTTGTCCCGTAAATAGCTTGAAATATCTATAACGAGTCCCGACACGTCCGTTAAATGTTCAAATCGAATCTAAAGAAGTTTAACTATAAAAGGTGTCATGTGAATATTCTAAATTCATGTAAAAGTATTTTTTTTAGTCCATTAAAAATACTAAGAACTTTTGGGTCGCATTTTAGATTGTGGATTTGGATTGTTGAGTAACCCGACGAGTGTCGGAAGGCACCTAGGATTCCTCTAGGATGCTTGAACGAATTTAGACCACCAAGGGGACACCAAGGCTTCATTTTAGGGGCTTTGTCCAACCTTAGTACTATATCTTGTCACCACAACATTTCAAAAACAAATAAAAAATCATCTCCTCTTTCTCCTTGGCTGTTCGAACAGCAAACACATACCAAACACATCCATTTTTCAAGTTTTGATCAAGAACATGAAGGTGTAAGTCATCCGGGTTGATTCCCATAGGCGTGGGTTCATAAAAACAACGTTTGGGTTGTCGGTTTCGTGTTTATCTCGCTTTCAAAACCTATTTTGTAAGTTGTCTTTTCCCTAAATATTCTTGTACTTTTAGTGTTCTTATGATGCATAGATGTTAGTTGTACGGTGCGTTTTTCAAAAATCAAAGGCGAAAATCTATGAAACACTAAATAAGGGCGCGTTTGGGTTGAACAAGAAAGAAAAAGGGAACAAAGGGTTTATCATTTTTATGTCGTGGTTGTGATGGTTGAAAAACATTTATATGTTATGTAGCTTATTTATTTTCTAGCTTAAAAGTAAGCTTATTCGGCTTATTTTTGTACTTATTGAGATTTCGGTTGGAACATGGTTATAAGGGAAATGGTTTTGGTTATTTACCTATGGTATCTTATTTTTGTGAGATTATTTTGATAGCCTATTGTGATATCTAAAGAACCACGTAGCTTATTAGCTTATTAAAAATCTAAGTATACTTATTTTGAGCTTATGAGGCTCACGGCCCAATAAGGCCCAATAATCCGCGACTTATTATGGACCTTATTGTGGTCCGGATTATTTTTGTGGCTTTTGGTTATAACTTATTATGATATTTAAGGCCTCACGTAGCTTAACGGCATAAAAATAAGCTTCGGATAGCTTATTTTGGGCTTAATGGGCCACGGCCCAATAAGGCAAGCCAAACCGAGGCTTGGTCTTGGTCTGTGAGTCTTGGCTTACGTTGTGGTTTATTTCTCGAACTTATATTTACTACTAAGTATGTTATTGGACCTAAATCAGATCTTAAAACTTAATAAATACGTTTTGGACCACTATTGGGCCTTAAGGCCCAATAAGCGAAAACTAGTCGTTTTATTCGACTAAAACGAACTTTTAAAAGTAAAACATACTTATTTAATGATATATATATATATATATATAACATACTTTTAAAATAAATATATTAGACGTTTAAGGAAATATATTTTGAAAAACGTTGCGAGATGTAGATTTTTGACATTTTGTCGGAAAGTGGTAAAAATTGTGGAAGAGTGTTTGAAATTGAGGTTTGAAACCTTGGAAAACGTTGCATAAACGAACGGGTCATGTCGGAATTTCATAAAAATCCTATACTTAGATTTTTTGCTCAAAAACTTACTTTTGCATCAAAATAATAAAATATTATTATTTTAATAAGTCGACTAAAAGACGAAAAATATATTTTATAATTATAAAATATAAAACTTCTTCAAGTCGTTTTGCATAAATAAACGTCTCATTTCTTATAACCTATACAAATAATTAAGGTAACTAAGGTTACCGAATGGAATTACCGAAGTATATTTCTGAATATCTATTATCTAAGTCTTCTTATATTACTATATTATTTTACTTAATAGTCTAAGTATATCATACTAAGGTATGAACTAGAACATGTTATCTTTGAAACTAAGTCGTCTTCCATCACACCACTGATAATGGTAAGGGTGATCGTACAACGCACATCTGACCTCTATGCATAGACCTTGAAAACACTTTTGAAATGTGTATATCTAAATTAAACATTAACTGGATTAGGTCATGTCCGGGTGTCGTTGCATTTTCTTGTTTGATCTTGATCTTGCTACTTATCACCTTTTCGCTTAAGGTGAGTTCTCGTAGCCTCACTTTTTAACTCTTTTCCGTTGGGAGAAAATGATACTCAAATCTGTTTTGAACTTGTTTTCATCACTGTGCGAAACTTTTATCTTTTTAGACAATGCTATGTACCTATAACTGCTATGTGAATGACATGAGTTTTATTTGACCTTGTTTGTGGATCATATCTTGTTATACGAGGTATCATGTGAACTTGTGGTCATGTGAACTTGTGATCTTGTGATCTTGTGATCTTGTGATCTTGTGATCATGTGATCTTGTGCTCTTGTGAACTTGTGGATCTTCCGCCCTATGTGTAGCTCCAGTTGGTAGGCTTTAGGTGCGTGTGAAGTTAGAGTTGAGAATGTACATTGGTATCTAAATTTGTTGTGTATCTATGGATCTAAGAGTAGTATGGAGTCGTTATGTTGGTATCTAAATTTGTTGTGTATCTATGAATCTAAGAGTAGTATGGAGTCGTTATGTTGGTATCTAAATTTGTTGTATATCTATGGATGTAAGAGTAGTATGGAGTCGTTATGTTGGTATCCACATCTAGTGGAAATCTTTGTGGATCTTGAATCTTTGATAGTATGAGTTGCTATGCTGATAGCTATATCTTTTGGGAAGCTTCGTGGATCTTGAATCTATGATAGCATGGAGTTGTTATGGTGGTATCTATTCTATTGTATGTAGTCACTGTCATATTGCACATTTGTCCACCTTTGAAACCATGGCACAGCAACTGGGTTGTTATCAAACCTACAAGCTCACCAACTTTATGTTTTCCTTTTCGAGTATCATTTTCAGGTGTGTTTTCAACCAAGGTAAATCGGGAGTAATGGGAACTAAAGACGTACATTCACGGGGTGTTTATCTAGAGACTTGTGCCTTTCTGATCTAAAATGTAAACTGGTAAACTATTGTAAATCTAAATCTTTGTAAACCTTGTATGGTATGATCTTGTATCTTGAGCTATGTAAACCATTATGTCGCATTCCCGTGTTTCCACTTTAGCGGGGTGTGACACTTCATCAAGAACTTCATTATCAATGTCTTTATCAACCGTTTCGCTTGATTCTTCCTACTTAGCCAAAAAAATACGCACTCCAAAGGCTTTAGGATTGCACCTTCTAACCACATTTCTAATTACCAGACACAATCCCTAGATGAAAAGATCAACAAAATGCGTTTCATCCGAGCCGATATCACTTAAAAAAATCACAATACCGAACAAAGACTTGAATGCAGCGGAATATTCCGCAATAGTACCTTCTTGTTTGAGAATTTTCTGAATTGGCATTTCCTCAAACACCTTTACTGCATTAGAATCTTTTTCATCTTGGCTAAAAGAAACCCTATTACTAGAACCTGAAATCTCCTCCATAAGATCATCAAACATTTTTCTCACTTCAATATTTACAGTTTCCTTTATGTATTGCATTGTCTCTTCATCGATGAAAATGCTATTTGTCGTAGCTTCCATTCTCGATTGTATTTTGATGAAAATCAGGCAAAACCCCCCAATTTATGAACCCTAGTTATAATTGAACTCAATAACCCTAATTTTTTTTCTAGCCAAGAAAGTGGCTCTTGATACCAATTGATATGTACCTATTCGATCTCAATTAAGAAATGGTAAAAGATACTAGAAACTAATCAGGAACTATCGAAGAAAGAATGAAGTTCGAAATATAGTTTCAGATGATCGTTACAAGTTTGGTTACAAATTGTTACAATTGGTAAAGGAGAATTAGAGAGAAAGGAACTTGTTTACAAAATGAATATCTACCAATGGAATAAACATAACGGGTATTTAAAAGTGATAGTGGGCGGGAAAAACTGTTGGTGTAGAGTTTGGCTGTTGAGTTGACTTTTGTTGACTATTCTCAATATGACCCATAACAGATTGCCTGGTGTTAAAGGTGAACATGATTATTCATCTTCATCTTCTTTATATGTTTAATATGTGTTGTTGTTAGTGACGTCAATGGTACGATTGGTTACGCCATCGTGGTTGTTGAGTTGGAGAGTGTTGGCGATGGATATAGAGATAGCTATAGTGGTAGAAGGTTATGATATGGTGTAGTTATGTTGTTAAACAAGGAAGTTGGTTGACGGAAGGATTAATTTTAATCAAATAACACAAAAAAATTATTATGTTGATCAATCAATGTTTATTAGACACAGATTATTCATTAATCCTTTTTAATGTTTTTCGATCTATGTTCGTCAGTAAAAGAAATTCATCAATACCGAGCTTGAAAGTTCATCGATATAAAACGTTCGTCAAATACTGAATGTTCATCAATCATGATTTGAATGTTCTTCATAAGTGTTCGGATGTTCATTAATAAAGGTATATTGATAGTTGTCTTAATGTTCATCAATAAAGGTTCATCAATCATGGTTTGAGTGTTCATCAATAAACGTTCATCAATCATGGTCCGGATATTCATCATATCTTGAAGTTCATCATATCTGATACACCATAGGTTAAAGGGAGAAGGAAATAACACGTCTAAAGGGAAGGCCCTCTCTAGACTTTTTAAAGTCTTTTTAAAAGGAGCAAACTATCTATTTGGTCTTCTAGTAGGAATGTCAACGGGGCGTGTTTGGAGCGGGACTACTATCCCATACCTATACCCAAACTCAAACCCAATTACCAAAATTCTTTCCAAACTCGACCTAATCCTCATCAGGGTCCTAATCGAGGCGTGATGCTCCCTCAAACCCGCCCCACACTCGTCAAGGATCTTATCAGGGTGTTCTTTTTTAACACGATTCTCGACCAACTTGCACTATTTCGCGTTTATCATTATTTTTACACCAATATAACTTGAATAATTTACTCTATTTATAGTTAATTACGCATTCGTCTTATTAAGTCTTCAAAAATAGTATTAAACATAAATAATGGTAACTTACACCGTAACAAATTTTAACTTTTCTTTTAAACATGACATTAAACAAGCTTCTATAGTCACAATTTACGATCTTACAAAGTTAAGATAACAAACAGAGAAACATTTTTTATTACGTCAATATTAACATAATACTATATTATATTAACATAATATGTATATGTAAATGTGTTTCGGGTGGGGCGGGTCGGGGATGTTGTGCCCCGCTCCCCGCCCCGAACCTGATTAAAATCCTCGTTTATGCCTCAAGCCTGCCTCGTAACCCGATAAGGATGCCCCGCCCCGCCCTAGTTAGTTCGAGTTTTCGATTTACCCGTCAAGATCAAGTTTTTTTCCATCTTTGTCCCTACCATGTTTGGTGTACATCTTGTTACTCAATTGCAATTGTTTATAAGTGTCCAATAAATAATGCTTCATTCGTTCTATAATATAAATTTTTAATTACAATAAATCTTTATTTATTCAACAAAGAGAAAACTGCATAAATCGTTCTTAAAGTTTGACGAAATTGCATGTTTCATCTCAAACTATACAAAAGTGCAAGGATCGTTCCTATGGGAGAACTTTTGGGGCATATATCGTCTTGGGCTTCAAACGGCGTTAAGTGAATTCCGTCAGAACTTACACGTTAGCTTTTTTGGATAACGACTATTGCAACGTCCATCCTTTAAACTAACAGCCGTTTTTAATTTAAATATATTTGGTCTATTTAACGTTTTTCGGTTTTTTATTTACTTTTTATACGTTTTTATACACGTTTTTTTTATACATTTTTATATACGTTTTTGTATACGTTCTTATATACTTTTTATACGTTCTTATATATGACCGTATACAAAAACGTATATAAAACGGATAAAAATTTCCCCATCAAGATTGAGTTTTTGTCCATCTTTGTCCCTACATGTTAGGTATACATCTTGTTACTCAATTGCAACTGTGTTATCGAGTTGGAGTTAAGGAAGAAAATGAAAGAAAATGAAAAGGAAAGAGAAGATGTTGTGTTCTCGAGTAGTACTTAAGGATGAAAAGAAAATAAAATGGAATGAAAGTTAGTGTTATTTTGTTGATTTTTAAAGTAAAGTGTTTCCTTCCAATTTTAGGAGGAAAATGTTTACTTTACATTCATTTACTTTTCTTTAATAATAAAACTCAAGAACATTGTCCAATAAATAACGCTTCATTCGTTCTATAATATAAATGTTTAATTACAATAACTCTTTATTTATTCAACAAAGAGTAAATTGCATAAATCGTTCTTAATGTTTGACGAAATTGAATGTTTCATCTCAAACTATACGAAAGTGCAAGGATCGTTACTGTGGGGAACTTTTGGGGCATATATCGTCCTGGGCGTCGAACGACGTTAAGTGAATTCCGTTAGAACTTACACGTTAGCCCTTTTGGATAACGACTATTGCAACGTCCATTCTAAACTAACAGCCGTTTATAATTTAAATATATTCGGTCTATTTAAAGTTTTTTGAATTTTTATATACTTTTTATACATTTTTATATAATTTTTTGTATACGGTTTTTTATATGTTTTTATATACGTTCTTATACACTTTTTATACGTTTTATACACGTTTTTTTATACGTTTTTATATACGCTTTTGTATACGTTCTTATATACTTTTTATACGTTCTTATATAAGACCGTATACAAAAACGTATATAAAAACAGATAAAAAATATATAAGAGTGTATATAAAAACATATAAAAAAACCGTATATAAAAGCGTATAAAAAGTATATAAAAATGTATATAAAAACGTATATAAAAACGTATATAAGAACGTATACAACAACGTATATGAAATCGTATACAGAAACGTATATAATAACGTATACAGAAACTTATATAGAAATGTATAAAATGTATATAAAAAATCGAATAACTTTAAATAAACCAATTAGATAGCTAATGATGACTAGATGATTGGATAATGATAATCTGCCATGCTAACGGCAAATTTTTTTGACTAAGTATTTTTGAAAAATACAATGTTCTCTGGTGGTTTCTTCATCTTCTTTGTTGTTTGTTTGAGAGGAAGCATAATTGTTGTTTGTATGGCATGTCATACGGTTTTGGCTGTTCAAGTTTGTTGCTTGAGGTTAATGCGGTGTTTTAGCCATATTCCATTGTACTTAATTGTCTTTTGGGTTATTAATATATTTTACCGGGGTAATTTCCCCTTTACCCAAAAAAAAGCATAATTGTGTTTAGTGGCATAGTGGTTTATTGCTTGCGGCTTCCTCTTTTGTGTGACGTTTATTTTTACATCATGGCTTGTTTTGCCTTTAGGTAGGAGCGACAATTTATCAACCAACTATTTTCAAAAACTACAATGATCTTCGCTGGTAAAACAAATATTAAAAGACAAAGTTTGGTGATGGCTTGCTATTCAACTAAATCCGTCGCGGGGAGGCATTTGAGAAGTGGTTACTGAAAGGTGGATTTAGGTACTTGAGGTACTTGATTTATTTTTCTAGAGAGAGCACAAGCATAAGAGGTACTTGATTTATTCCTAATAAGAGGATAGGAAAAGATACGTTTTGGGATTCTTCCGAATCATCGATGATTTGCCGATAACCGGAGGACAGCTATTTTGAGATAAAGGGTTACTGTTTTTGAGGATCTACAATGGCGTCTGATACCATGTAAGAAGGTGAAACTGTGTGTTTATTCCATAAAACAATTCACCCAATATATAGGATACAATCAATTGGATAATGATGACTAGATGATTGGATAATGATAACTAGATAATTACAATTACATAGTTAATGATGACTAGATGATTGAATAATGATAATCTGTCATGCTAACAATAAGGGGGGGGCGAAGGTAAAAAAACTAGTAGAAAAACGACGTGTAATATAAGTAACTCATGAAAGAAGTAGATAGATTAGGGGTGGCTCAGCACCCACTAGTCACCCTACTAGCTTCGCCCCTGACTAAGACGACCTACACCACAAAAATGCATTTTAATTAATTTAACAAACAAGCACATGAATCAGTCGGAAATGCGACCCTCTTCTCCATTTTGTTACTTGCCGACCGATTGAAACTTTAGGATTACAGCGGGGGCGACCTGGTCGCCAGTCGGTCCCATTACTCCCAGCCATAAAGTGTGCATTATATATTTTCCAAAACTTTCTAGCATATCTTTTAATCCGAATGAGTCAAAGTGTCAATTATTGTGACTTCAACCACTTCTCGTAAAGAGTCTACGAGGCGCTTTTTGCATATGCATCTTATTTAAAAGGTTTTAATAGTATGGTTTTAAAAATTAATAAATTATAACAGTAGATGAGTCAATGGTAAGTTGTAACGTTTAATGCCAAATTGGATTCAAGAGACATTAGTCAAGCATTTTTTTGAATGTTCACGGCACGCGTACCCTAAATATTACTCGTGTCCGTATAGAACTGAAATGAAAACCAAGAGACATGCAATCTCAGTAAGTCGAAAAAGAATATATAATACCATTAGGGAATTTTTGTAACTATCAACACGACAAGTTTGTACCCATCTTTATTAGCAAAGCATTTGTTTTTCCTAATTTTAGAGCATTGCTTAAACAGAATGTCAAAACCCTGGTACATTATTTCGGAACGTTTCAATCCGGTTTTCAGTCCGGACCCAATCAGTTTTCTGTCAGGTTCACCGGACAGGACCCAATCAGTGGTTCACCGGACCGGACCCAATCAGTTTTCTGTCAGGTTCGGTCTGTGATCAGCCCTATTATTACCAATGAAAAAACTAACTGTTTTAAAAACGTGAACTTTTAATCCAAATCCTATTCTTGTAGCCAAAATCTCGAAACCAAACTGCCTCTAAAAGCTTTAGAGTTGATTTTGCCTTCAGCATGTGTAAAAATCAAAACATGGTTTAATATTACATTTTCATTGCTTTTCAAAGTGTACCTACATCTCAACGTTTTAGATTGATTCATTAAATAACATTTTTATATTATCGAATAAGCATTCACGAATTGTAAAATTAAGAAATTGAAAAGATCAACTGACGTTGCCCATTTAAGCAACATAGGAATTCAAAACCGTGTTGAGAAACATGATAGAAATGTTCTACAACACACATAACCTTGTTGATCAGGCACGAAAAAGGTGTTGGAACATAGTCTTCACATCTAAAATACATAGATATAAAATCAAACATCTCAAGGACATGTTCATGCCTCCTAGACCAACTAATAGCTTTTCAACTAATAGCTTTTCCATAGCAAAAACTTGAATTATTCAGATTGAGTCACTTTTAACAAGTGTCGTACCCCATTCTTTTGTCAGATTTCAACACTGATTCGGATGATGTTACTTGTAACGAATCAACATGATATATCTCAAGACACAAAAAATTCGCAAACCTGTTTCTCAATTTTTAACACAGCTTTTCCTGTCCCACAGTGAAAGAAAATTGATGTACACATCAAATTCTACTTTCTAACTTGATAAACTCTCTTTGTTTATGTTAAGCCGCTGCACCTTTGATATGCTCCCGACGCCGTATCACAAAAAAGCCAAAGCTTGAAAACAAACAGTTTACCAATGAAACTCATTGTATCTTGAAGAGATGTTTCAGTTTGACCACCAGCTTCCATTCTTCATTGGACAACTCGTCCTGTACATGTAAACAATATCAGATGTTGAGCTTAAGGGACCACATTGTTTAAAAAAAACGAACGGGCCATCTTTTCCAACGGAAAAAACTGATGGGTCATTTACAATTAAAATATAAACTCACCCGATAATTGGCCTTTAGAACATCAATCGAGGCCCTTGAAATGTGGCTGACAAGTTCATCCTCCATCTCAAAATGTCTCCCGAACATTTTTTGTTGCTCCTCAGCATTGCTTCCCGTTATCTGCAAATGTAAAACATGATCTGTCAGCTTAGAACTGCTCTAATTTGCCTAACTAATATCCCAGAACTGACAAAAAAGTTGTCAAAGGCCGTTGAGGTGTAAATTTGGTACTAATTATACAAAACTAAGTATTATGGCCAAATATAGAGAGAATATGCGAGGCCGGCGGCTTAAATGTCTGACCTGCTTTAATTTAGGCTAGCTTAATAAGCATGCTAGGTTTACAAATCTATTACTCTAGTTACTTACGCTGAACCAAGGTTTGAATCAACAATGCCGTAGCAGACTATAATGAACCTAAATAACTCGGGAAATATCAATAAAATCCAACTAAACATCACTGTTAGCAACTGATGTAATCAGCGACAAACTCAAGTATCAACTTTAGTTGTATGCAAAGATGCAAAGTTGATCACAGATTCGGAAAGTAACATCAATGATTGATCCAACAGCATTAACAAACAAGCTTAATTACAATGAGAACACATTAAGGTGAAAAATTGATAAGAGGGCTGGATATCTAAAACACTTTGAAACTTCCAGGATCAAGTCCTCACGAGGATTTTGTTCTACAAGAACAATTCTTTATCTCACATGTCAGCCAATCGCCTTGTTGATAGTCACGCGTATTTTAATTCTTATCAGTAGTGACAGCAACAAAACTACCTAATAACTTACGATTTCACCAAACTCATAATACAGCCAGACTTGTAATAGAGAAAATTTTGATAAAGAAAATTTGGCACCAGATCTCGGTCATCATGGATACAACAACCAAGCAAAACGCAACAGGACTAGGCTCTAAACAATTTTCTTTTTTAGCAGCAAAAGCTTTAAACCAACCCGATCAGCTGTATAAATTTGCATCAAAAGTTCATTATTACAACAGACAATTCTATCAGTCATGGCAGCAGTTATGAATTGTTAATCTAAGCCATTTGTTCACCTTGAAACAAAGAATATGGTTGTCAACTAATATTACAATAAGCAGCAACAGACTGGATATGGAAAAGGTTTGGTTAGTCCATCCAACATAAAGGCTACAAAACAGGGGAGTTTTACAGGAAAAACCATGTTCAGTATTTAACGATTACAAACCTTGATATTTCAGACAAGGTATAGAGAGATTTAAGAACTTCATACGAAACGTTAATAGAACATTTTGTTTGAAGCAAAAGAATCCAGTTAAGCAATAAGTAATGCAAAAATAGAACACTAAGAGCATAAGCAAAACAAAGAGTTGAATATGCCACCTCTAAACATTGATACAATAGACGACCAGTTGAAGGTTCATACCTTGATAGCCACCTTCTGTCCTTTTTTGGCGTAGTCGACTGGTTTGTGATTATTCTCAATGGAAGAAATACGCCCAATATCAATGAATTCCCTCTGAGGAATGCAAATTGGAGTTCCAATCTGTATATTCACAAAGAGAATAATTTAAGTGTGTGTACAATAATCACAAGATGACAGATGCAGGTGATTGTAAGATGTCTTAAAAATTATTAATGACATGATTATCAATGGAACATGCATCCACATAATTTACAAGCATATACTAAAAGCATTTAATAGCACATGTCATAAGAAAAACTCATAACACATAATTTGCAAGCATATACCAAAAGCATGCAAGCATAACACAGCTTGGAAAAAGTAGCAAAAGCCAAATGATCAAGGGTATCATAAAACCGAGATTCGAAGAGACTTTAGAGTAAATTAAGGTAATCGTGTAGATGATTAAATGTGTTTTCTTTCTACTCATAATAGAGTCGAACTGGGTTTTAAAAAGCGTGAGGCGCTCCGTTGCGCTAAGGGTCAAAAAGCCAAAGCGCAAAGAGACAGGGCAAAAGCGCACGCCCCATGTAGGCGAGGCGCATACCTTTTACGATACATTTTCAACATATTTTACTACATTTTGATACACAGATACCGCATTAACAACAAAAAAGAACCAAGCTTTCTCATAGTTAGCAGAATTCATGCAAAAAGTAATCAAGTTATATCTAGGTTTAAAGCATATATGTTTTTTAGCTAATTAGTCTAAATTGGCTCTCAATTTAACTTACTTATACTAGTAATGCCCGTCTAAAGAAGCATAATATACATCAAAACGTTACGCATAGAGCCTTCAGCCTTCTAAGTTTCACTGACCTAAGCATAGAGCCTTCTAAGTTTAAATGAAACTTAATATGCTCAGTTTTTAATATGTTATAATATATTGATCAAATCTCTATAAGCTCTCATACAATTACACCCAAAAACCCCTCTATTCGCCCAAATTTGACCTCCCACCACCCCATAAAATTTACTACTTTCAACGCCCCTCTGGCCTCTTCTATCTTATGCAGACACAAAATATCAATATCCTAAAAAATATGTAGGGAATTTATCAATCAGATTGATTATAACTAGGGGTATCAAAAAAGCCAACCCGACCCTATTCGGGTCGGGTCACTCGGGTCAAAAATCTTATCCGGGTCAATTTGGGTCAACCCGACTAACCCGAGTTCTAAATAGGGTCGGGTATCGGGTTGAAATATTTCAGCTAACTCGGGTTCGGGTCAACCCGATTGACCCGAATAAAGATTTTTTTATTTTTTTAATATAATTTTATAGATTTTCTATTAAAAAGATTTTAAAAAATATTTTTTTGTCATTTTACTCAAATTCAAGTTGACCCGACCCGAGTTGACCCGACCCGAATTGACCCGAACCCGAGTAACCCGAGTTCAAATAGGGTCGGGTTTGGGTATGGTTTTTATGAGTCTTGACCCGAATTGACCCGACCCGAGTGACCTGAACCCGACCGACCCGACCCGACCCGATTCACACCCCTGAAAAACAAAAATATGTAAAATATTTCCAACTTTTTACCATTATGCACAACTTGATCTAAGATACTTACAGAACGCATAATCGTCTTAGAAATTGCTACATTAAGTAGTAGAAAGTCGCTAAAATGTGAGCATGTTACATATAAGGGAACAAGTAAAGTTGTATACGATAAAAAAAAGGAGTGTTAAATACGCTTACACATTGGTTCAAGTAGCCTGTATCAATAATAAGGATTAAAATCTAGTCGGCAATGAAAACATCATCCAGTTTACAAATCAAAACTACTTGTGTATTATATGTATCACCATTTGTTATTGTTTGATAATCCAAACAGCATCAATGATCTTTTGTGATACATAATTCTTTAATATATATCAACCAAGAAGTTGTCCACCACAAAATAAATATCAATACAAAAATGCTATTTCCTCCTACAAATCTTCCTACACACAGGATCCTGACAAATGACAAATGACTGACAAATGACGGAACTGACGGTTTAGATTTAGAGAGAGAATAAGTGGAAAAAATATATATTATATTATTGTGTGTGTAGGAGGATTTGTAGGATGATTTTGTAGGAGGATTTAGCAATGCTCATATCAATATTATTATGTAGCTAACTGAATATATCAAGATACTTAACCCATTCACTAATAATAGCAACCTACTTTAGTGATTATCCGAACATACTTCCTATCTTTTATCAATCATAGCAACCATAAGGATTACAATGCTGTTATTCCTAAAAATGAAAGTACATTAACATGATAAGAAGTTCGTTGCTACCATTGGCGACAAAGATGCAATGAAGTTACCACTAGTAAGTACTACTCACTACTCGTAGTTCCCGAGCTACCTACATGTTACCACAATCAATAAAACTAGCGGTAATTTGAACTAGTGGCAGTTTTCGAACTAAGTACACAATACTATAATCAGTAAAACTAGTGGTGATGTTCAAACTAAGTACACATTAGTGTAATCGGTAAAACACGACTACAATGTAGTTACTATTATCAGTAGAACATTATTACAATCAGTACACTTAATTGTAATCCATAAAACATAACTATGATCAGCAAAACATATCTCTTCTCACCATCCCTATAGTGTATGAGACAAATGTATGCATTTCGATTTGGGTCGTATTCTATGGTTACGATTCTACCATATATGTCTTTTTCATTCCGTCGACGGGGAATAATAAAATAAACCTTTATTTCCCTTTGCATTCTATCCGGCGATGGAACAAAAAGAGAAATTCATTTCTTACTGTGATGAGTAAAAAACATAAATACGATCAGTAAACCTAGCGACAATTTTCAAACTACCTACTCATTACTATAATCGGTAAAACATTTATTGTGATCAGTATAGTATAAAAATCAGTAAATTGACTATAATAGTCACACACGTTACTACAACTATCATCAGTAAAACATAACTAATTTCAGTAAACTATAAACAGAATCAGTAATTCATTCTGTAACTATGATCACTAGAACATTACTATGATCAGTTAACATTTTGAAACTCACTACTCCGCAAAACATTACTAGTACTATAATTAATACAAGTGTAAAACTCAACTGTGATCAGCAAGCCTAGTGTAATCTCGAACCATGTGAAATATTACTGTCACTATAATTAGTGAAGCATACCTATGATCAGTAAAACTAGTGGCAATATTATACCAACTAAAACTATAATCAGTAAAACACAACTACAATAAGCAACACTAGTGGTACTTATCGAACAACTTGGGCATTACAATGATCAGTAAAACGTTATTATAATCAGTAAATTTCGAACAAAGCGGAGATTACTAAAATCGCTGAAACACTACTGGTAAACCAGTAAAACAGTGTTAGTGTAATCGCTAAAACATTACTTTAAACCAGTAAAACATTATAATCAGTTACTTAACTATGATCAGCAAAACATAAGTATTAACATCAGTATGACCATTCAAACTAGTAGTAACATTAAAACGTCATACACATTACTACGGTTAGTATAATACATTTGTACATCACTACAGATTCAATTATCACTAATACATAACTATGAACACCAAAACCAGTACCACCTACACATTACTATAGCAAATAAAACAATACCAGAATCAGTAAAACAAGCAGTAGGTTTCAAACTACGAAAAAATTACTGCAATCAGTAAATTTTAACTATGATTAGTCAAACAAGTAGAAATGTTCGACCTACATACACGTTACTATAAGCAGTAAAATATTACTACATTTAACTATGACTAGTATAACATTACACTTACATATCCTCAGTAAAAAGCAACACACTTAATAATGAGTAAAACATTACTACATGAGTCGACAATACAAAATAGGATTCTATCAGCAGTAGAAACATATAGTTAAATTTAAGTAAGGATTCCCACTTTCATGGCGGTAGAAACATATAGTTAAATTTAAGTAAGGATTCTATCAGCAGTAGAAACATATAGAAACAGACAGATAAGACTGAAATTAAAAATCTTACCTTAAGAATGCCCTCAATAACGTCAACACCAAGAATAATTGGATCCTTCTTGTTGAAAACGCAATTTGGCATAATTTGGAGAACACATGGAAACACAGCATCTACAGCTGCTTCTTTCTTCTTTTCCTCCTTGAGGTTTTCAATGTAGGCCTTGAATTGATCAAACAAGTGGTAAATTATGTCGGCTATGAAAATCTTGACTTCAAGGGAATCTGCCATCTCCCGGGCTTCCGGTGTCACTTTGACATCAAAAGCTAAGATTGTGGCATACTCTTTCTTCTTTTCTAGCATGACGCTAGCCTTCATGACATCCTTTTTATGTACCGGACCTATACCTATACCACTAACAGGTATGTTTACTGCTGGAGTCTTTAAAAACTCTAACAATGCCTCCAATGATCCAAGAGTGGATGCTTGAACATAAACTCCTTCACCACTTTTATCAATCCTGCTCATTACATTCCTCATATCGTCCATGACTAATTCCTTTTTCTCGTCCACGTCATCGTTCTCCCCTACCACATATAGGGAGGTCCCTGCCACTGCATGCTCAAGATTCTGTTCAACACAACAAAGATGTTAACACAAGTAACGAATAAAAACTATTGTCTTATTAATCATTACCTGAGCAGTAATTTTGATCCCTTGTGCAGCTTTGATTTCCTTGTGATGAATGTAGGCTCCCTGAATAAAGTACAAACTGGTCATCAATACTCATAACTACATGATAAGCTATGTATGCTGGCAAATGAAACCATATACAATGGCATATAGTGATATAGTTTCTTATTCATATATGGGGTATGTCTGGAAAAACTATATAAATCCATACTTTGAAATTTTAACTCAAAAGCCTTTATCATGTCAGCATACATCAAAATATGGTTGAATGTAGAAAGTCAATGCTCCAAAATAATAATAACTTGAGATAAGATGGGTATAGATACTTGTGCAAACATTCAGAATATCTCTACACAAACACCGAAGTGATATTAAATTCAAACAGAATAATTATCCAGAAAGAATTTCCAAGATCTCACCTTTACTCGGAGTTCCTTCATTGGATGGGGAGTCAACAACGACCGGATTGTAGTATGTATTGGTCCCTGCACATGCATGATGTCTGTTAAGCAACAGATGATATAATTGCAACTTAAACACGGTAACAAAGCACTTATTCTTACCTGAAAGCCGCAAACAACAATCTCATCTCCTTCGTGAAGCACACCATTAACCAATACCACGTCGATGGTTGTTCCAAGACCTTCTATGACTTTAACCTCCAATACCGTACACTAAAACATCCCCATTTTTAAATAAATCAGTAATCAGAAACCATTACCCTTTTACACAAGGGAAACAAGATGGAATAAATATACACCTCAATTTTACTCTTATATGTAAGTTTCTTAACCATCGTCTTCTGAGCCCACTGGACAAGTAGCAATAACATTTCGGGTATGCCTTCACCACTGTTCACCCAAAATAATCACAAGTCTTTAGCAGTATTCAAATGGCGTGCATGTTGCATTCAATCACAGAAAATATAATTACCTAATAGCACTAGTAGGTACAATACTATAAGTTTCACCCATGTCTTTGTTCTTGTTGTACAGTTCAGTATTCAATCCTTGCTCCTTAAATTGTGTGATGATCTGAAGTTACAAAGCATGAATCACGACACACACAGTTAGAAAACGAAACTGAAATTTTGATTTAATTGTTAGCTAGATAGTAACAACAAGATGTGGACACGGACCTGAGTGACCCTATGATCAAACTCAAGTTGCACATCCTTAGACTGTAGCTTCATTGCCTTCCCGATTGGTGCGTTTCGGCATGTTTTCCAGCCATATAATCTGTCAACCTATGGATTCAACAGTAACATTGTAAATAAAATCAGACAAGAGTAGTAACATAACAACTAAGTAAAGTTCATGGAGTAATAGAACCAGCTCACCTTATTTAGAGCCACAATAAACTCTGTATTCCTCATTCTCAACAGATTTAGTGACTCGATTGTCTGTGGTTCCAACCCATGCATAATGTCAACGACCAAAATGGCGATATCACATAAACCAGAACCACGAGACCTTAAATTTTTAAAGGACTCATGTCCAGGTGTATCGATAACCAATAAACCAGGGACATTGAGCTTCGCATCAGCTTTCAACTCTTTTGTTCGGTCGCGAATGTTCTCAGCCGGAATGTATGTAGCACCAATTTGTTGGGTGATTCCTCCAGCCTCGCCTTCCTGAACATTAGTCCTCCGAATACAATCAAGTAATTTGGTTTTCCCAGTATCAACATGACCCATAATGCAGCAGATTGGTGACCGAAGAGTCTTTTCACCTTCCTCCTCCTCCTCCTCCTCTTTCTTTTTACCCTTACCTTTGTTTGCAACGACGGCTGCAGGTTGACTCTCTTTACTCGCGACATTTTGTTTGACTTCCTTGGTTACTTGAGGAACATTCTTAACCTCCTTGAGTTTAGGTTCAGGTTTAGTAACTTCCTCCTCTTCATCAAATGAGCTTATAACTGGCAATTTAAGATCAGCGTCATCCCAACTCTTTGCATCCCATTCATCCTCCGTCTCGTCCTCTTCTTTGTTCCCGTTCTCTTCAACTACAGGAACCTCGATTTTCTCCTCAAGGATTTCCATTTCCGCGTCATCAGCATTGTCAGCATCTACAGATCCCAACTCAGAAACAGAATCTTCCTGGGTGTCCACTGTAGAAGGGGCTTTCCCATTCGCGTGCTGATGTGGCTTCTTCTTTGATTCGTACTTGGGTCGTTTTGTGCGTGCAGTATTAGTATCACCAGCTGGTAGAAGTAAACCACCAGCTTTTTCAAGAATTTGATTTCTTACTGATTCCAGTCGAAGAGCTTCGGCTCTTTGCTTAGCTGTTAGCCATGTCCCGTCTTTCTTTTTCTGATCTTTCTTCACCTTTTCTTTTTCTTTCTTAAGACGTTTTTTCTCTTCCGCGATTCTTTCAAGTTCTTCTAGCCTTAAACGCTCCTCTTCTTCCTTCCTTAGCTTCTCCTCTTCTTCCCTTTTCATTCTTTCCTCCGCCTCCTTTTGCCTTGCAAGTTTCTCTTGCATCTCTCTAACATGTTTCGGAACCTTTTTCCCCGGTACCGGTTTTTCTTCCGCTTCAGGGGCTGCGGCTGCCTTCGCTCCAGCAGCCTTCTTTTCTTTTTCCTTTTCCTTCTTCTTTTTCTTCTTTTTCGCTGCTGCAGACTCGACGATGCCTTCATTCTCATCCTTTTCACCACTTGCATCCACCACCGTGGCTGGTTCCCCCTGCAGTTCAACCTTTTCAGCCTGTACTGGTTCTATGGTTGGAGCAGAAGCAGGAACGGGAGCAGGAGCTTCACCAAGTTCCGCAAGAATTTTATCAAGATCGTCCTCTTCTTGGGCAGTTCTTCCACCCTTCTTTTTCTTCTTTTTATTCTTAGAAGGTTCTGGGATATCAGCTTCTTTAGTAACAACACTCGTAGTAGGCTGTTCAGGTTCATCAACCGCATTAGCTGAGTTACTATTTTTCTTCTTAGATGGTTTCTTCTTACCAGAAAACGTGACAACTTCATCACCATCCTCAAGACTCAAACCCGAAACAGAAACATCTTCTTCAACATCCGCGTTTTTCTTCTTTGACGATTTGCTAGACTTCTTCTTTCCCGTAAAAGAAATAACAGGCTCATCATCTTCTTCACTTTCTTTATCATTCTCCTCCTCATCAAGCGCCACAAATACACTGCCACTCGTTTTCTTGGACTTTGATGATTTCTTCTTCCCCGTAAAAGATATAACAGGCTCATCCTCGACATCCTCATCCTCGTCATCATCATCGTCATTATCAACATCATCATCGTCACCAATTGCATCAAACGCTGAACCAGTAAACAAACTACCACTTTTTTTCGACTTTGACGACTTCTTCTTCCCACTAAACACAACACTCGTGTCCTCGGCCTCACTACCCTCATCATCATCCTTAGTCACAACAGACGTCTCATCAACATCTACATCTTCATCTTCATCACCAAGCAACGCAAAAGCCGAGGCACCAAACGAATTCCCACCTTTTTTCCCCTTCGCCTTCGGCTTCTTCACCTCAACCTCCTCACCATCCTCCGCATCATCATCATCGTTATTCTTCTTAGAATTCTTACCTTTCTTACCTTTTTTCTTACCACCAAAAACCGGCGCAACATTATCCTCTTCCTGAACTAACTTATCATTACCCTCGGGTAAATCGATACCTATACCGTACTCGTCATCATCAATAACTACATCTTTCTTTCTAGACTTACCTACAGCACCACCCTCACCATCACGAACCGTAGTCTTCTTTTTCCCCATTTATATATTATTTTTTCGACAAATAAACTATAAACTCAGTACACCTTCAAACCCTAAAAAACACAAGATAAAAATATTAAGAAGTAATATTATTCTAGATAAACAATAATTGCTTATTTTAGCGAAAAATAAGCAGTTTTGAGTTATTAATCAAGGTTTTTATTCGAGATGAAGCTATTACTTACCAACGTAAAAACCAAACACTTGGGATTAGATTAATATTAAAACAGCAGATGATGAAAAATAATGAATAAATAAAAGGGTTCTACTGAGTTAACTGCCTCTGCTAGTAAAGATTTTTTTTTATAAGCTACAACTTGCGAGATGAAAGCTATAACAATTAGAATAGATTAAGAGTAAATTAGTAACGGATTGATTTATAAAGTATCATCAAATCTAGATAACAATTTATATAAAAACTATAATAAAAACAAGCTTACTTGGGTACGTGAATTTGAGATGATGGGTGATAAAGAAGTGTGAATTAACAGAGATCAGTTGATTGATTAAATGATGGAAGTGTAAAAAAGAAAAGTGGTGATGAAGAGGTGTGTTATGTATGTATGTGTGTATTATTTAGGGTTGCGATTAATGGTTTCGGTGCGGCTATAATTTTTCTTTTCTTTTATAAGGGGTGGCAGGGAAGGTTATAAATAGCTTGAGGCTTATCGTGGCCTGACGTGGCGACATGATCAAACTTCATGTTTTAAGAGTTATGGCGTTTTTTCGCTTCTCATCTCACGTCAAGTCTTAAGCCTACGTCTTGGTCTATTGCGTAGCGTGGAGGTCACGCCTCGCGCCTTAACGAGGCCTTAGCGGCGTCATCGTGTGCCTTTTAGAACCCTGCAAATAGCTTGAGGCACGGCGTGTCATGTTGAAGCCTCACACTTTAGCGGTTATAACGAAAAAAAATTACGCTTTTAAAGCTTAAGGCAACAAAAATTATAAAAATATTTATATATTTATATATTTCATATATATCGAGTTTACAAAAAAGAGTTATAAAATTAAGAAACCTTAGATGTATCCTTCTTCATTTAAAAAAAATATTGGATTTGAATCCAAAAAACTCGTCACACCTCACGCTTTAGCGCGTCTTTTCACGTCTCATCTCACGTCACGCCTAAAGCCGAAGTCTTTATCCATTTCGTAACGTGGAAGTCACGTCTCACGCCTTAGCGGCCGCCTTTGCACGTCTTTTAAAACCAGCGTATAATTAATGTAAGGGTCCGTTTGGTTGACGTCTTTTAGTGGTAGCTTAGGACTCACAATAAAAACAGTTGTTTGGTATTAGTTAGTAGGTCCTTTGATTGGGCATGAATGATAAAAATTCAGCATGTGAAAATCTCGAGTGGTTGCCCAGGATTACATCAAAAAAAACTATTTTAATGTTTAGCTTGTTTTTTAGTAACACAAATAGGTCTAATCCACTTAACCTCTATTTATATATAATAATAAAAAAAATTGTTTTTTTTCCTCTTATATTTATACAAAAAACAATTAATATCTTATACAATTATATTTTTCTCTCTCGTCATTTAATATCAAATCCTAATTCAAATCAAAATAACATTCCCACAAACTAAGGGTGTTAGTGCAAATATTACGATATTTAATCTATACAGTTTCTTTATGTTTTGGTGACGACAAACATGTAATTTGTAAAACATAACGTAAAGTTTACAAGTTACCCGTATATGTATACTTCAACTCACGGATATCTCGCCATCCCTATCCATCACATGTAAACATCCAAAGTATACATTTATCAACTCGATCTCGACATCTCGAGACTCTTACTCATATGGGCTTCACTAGTTGGATCGGGCCAAGGAAACGGGCTATCCCATTGGGGGCCCAATAGAGGTCGGCCCGTTAAGGCCCAATCAAATCTTCTATAAGATAAAGGGAAACTAGTGAATTCAAAAGGCTTCTAGAAGATGAAGGGAAAACTAATGAATTCAAAATTTGAATTACGGCGCATGCTTTTACCCAATCACCCTTTTATCCATTGGACAATTTACCCTTCTCCAAGTCAAGACTCTTCTATAAAAGCCCAAGCTCTCTTCCCCCTCATCTTGTTGATGAACCCACGGCTCCAAACTAACACCCACAAACATTTTATATTTTGATTTTCACTCATCTTCTAAGCATTAGGCTTGGTTCATGGTTACAATCTAGGATAGTTCCAATAGTACCAAGGGGTATGTAGTAAAGTATAGGGTGTCTCTACATACAAGTGATCATCCTTGATTGCTTGGGTATCATGTAGTAGATCGAGTTGTTTAGAAGAGTTCTTGATGTATAGATTAGGAACTATGATCCATTTGACTACTATGTCTTGGATCTCACTTTGTATTATCATCTTGTGTTATATAGAGTATAGGTTAGATGGTTTATGTGTTTAGGCCTTAAAACACAAGGTTTGTTATGTTGGGCCAAAAAACATAATGAGTGTTGTAAAGGGTGGTAGATTGGTTCTAGCTAAGATTAGGACTCTACATCTAGCTTAGTGTCGAAAAATAATGTAAGCGACGCGGTTTATGTGTTTAGGCCTTAAAACACAAGGTTTGATTGTACCCAAAGAAGAACTCGACATTTAGCTTAGTGTCAGAAAATAATGTAAGCAACGATGTAAGGTTGAAGTAACTCTCGAGTTGATACTCGAAGAGTGGAGTAGGGCGAAGAGGAGCTTCGTAATTGAACCACTATAAATCACCGTGTCCGGGTTGCATTTTCTTTTACCTTTCGCTTTACATATTTATTTACATTTATCGTTTTACTTTTATATTTGCATTGTGTTCATGATTGTGTAAATTGTTACGTATATTGTGTTAATAGCGATTGTGTAGTGTAGTTAATATTGTGGTGTATTTTAAAATTGGTTAAGTGTGTAATGGTAAAGAAAGTTAGTGTCATGTATTTCTATATCAAAAGTCGTCGTTAGCGATCTAAGTCACATTCGGTTTAGGGTATTTGAGAACGCCGTTAGCATCGCTCGGGTTGCATCCGTTCAAGAGTACTTGACAACCGTCGTTAGCATCTTAGTGAACATCCGGTTGAGATATAAGAATCCTATAACTCTAGCTATCCTTTTCATTAAAAAGTGATTAATTGACTTCAAATGTGCAATACATGTTAATGAGTTTAATATAATGTGATAAATGTATGTTCCTCTGAATCCATTTATAAATGATCGTTTCTGGCAAAAATCAAAAGTTAAACATTTTCAAGAATCTAAAGTGGAAAAAGAAATGCTTTAAAGAAAAAGCTCAAACGTGTCAACAATTTTTAACAGAAAAGTAAAGTATTTTTATTGAAGGTCATTGTTAGCGATATAAGTTGCATCCGGTCTAGGGTACTCTAAAACGTTGTTAGCATCGTTTGGGTTGCATCCGTTTGAAAGTACTTGAAAACCTTGTTAGTGGCTTAATGACCATCCGATATAGATATTCAAACTTTCCAAAGGGAAATTTTCATATATATCAAAAGTTTGCAATTCTCAAAATTATGTCAAAAAGTAATCTTATTGTGTCTAAATGGTACTATCTCATAAACGATTTTAATAAAAAGAAGCGTGATTCCTGAATTTGTCAATCAAAGTCTTATAAAAAGTCAGAGACTCATTTCTTTATTCTTGAGAAAGTATCATGTCACAATGATTTTTTGGCGAGGAAACTCCAAAATAGAACGAGAGAAAAAATCGTACGTGAAAAAGCAAATGAGTGTGTTCAAAAAAGAATTGCAAGAACATACAAAAGAAATAAAAAGAATAAATCGTACGTCATGTGCCAGAAAAGCAAGTAAATGGCACATGGGAAAGAATTTTTATTGATCTAACACATTCTTGTACTCACATAGAACTCATCATGTCTACCACACAAGCATCCTCACAACTCATTGTTGCTCAGCTAGTTCATGTGTATCGTCAGTATGAAATTGCTAGATCAAACATGGAAGTAGATCTCGATAGTCTGCCATGTCTTGTTCCAAGCAAGATTATCGGTGAGATACTCAAGCGTAATTCTCTGAAAGATGCTTTCACCTTATCTGCCTCAGCACCAGTAATCTACATGCAACAACTGTGGTATACCTTACAACTGGCTGACTCCAAGGAATCTTTCAATTTCAAGCTTGAGCAACATGATGTTGAATTCACTATGGATGATCTACGCACTCTACTCAACTTACCACAAGAAACCGACAACATTCATGTGGGATTGTTGATCCACTAGAGTTGATGACTATCTTCGAATTCTTACAAATCATTGGTCATGATGTCAAAATTTAAGTTTTTTTGGAAAATTCTTCATCAAACATCTTCATCAACCATGGCAGACATTGTGCAAAGTGCTCAATCGATGTCTTACAACAAGCATCACTATTGTCAAAAAGCATCGATGCTACATTGCAAATCTTCTACTCAATAATCAACGGATGTCATGTTGATTATGTCAAGCTCATTTGGGATGGTATTCACTATCAACTCATGAACCCTTCTTCTAAGCACAAGGTGGTTTGGTACCCTCGCTTCACCAAACTCATCATTCAACATACATTAGCCAAATTTCCTGATATTCCAAGACGAACAAATAAGCCTCAACACACGATTGATGATGATGCGGTTGTTGGTTTTATTATAGCTAGTGGTAATGTGGAAGGAAAGGGTATGCGGATTTCAAATGATTTGTTGACAAAAGATATAAGAGGGATTGCATCGTATAAGTTGTATGATGATGATTTTAATGGGATAAATGTTCCAACGACACAACCATCACCGGCTATATCTACCCAAGGAACGCGTAGGAAAACTAGCAACCCTAGGACACCTAACCGAAACGTATCCCAAAGAAGAATGGGGAGCAAGAAATAGGGGAATCAAGTACACCAATTACAAAGTTGAAGTAGATATGACCTTAACAACTATATCTAATCATTCCAGTTCCTACCTACAAAGAGATTGAAATAGAATAGCTTATTGAGGCACAACAAGTTAGTTACGTTGAGGTTATTAGTGTTAAGGAGGCTGAAGAAAAGGAAACTTGAAAAAAGTTAAGAAATGCATTTTGGTTGAAGTTGATAAGATAGTTGAAGGTGATGAAAAAGAGGTAGATGAAACGTTTGTTGATTCATTTATCCTTAGTCAAGAAGATCTCGGCACTATGATATATCCCGGGAGTCATAAGGAAAGTCCGAATGAGGAGAAAGAAGAATAAGATGACGATTATGTTGACATTGCTTTGATAAGGAAGAGACGGACATGTAGCTTGGAGAATAGGTAAGAGCATAAGCATGTACCCCATACCACATCCCTTAGACCCCCTAGGATTGGCTTATCTTTGGAGAAAGCCCCAACTACTTAATTGACAGAATCTACCATTCCTAAGTCTGATGTTCCATCTCACTCATCATCACACCGTGTTAAACATCTCAGGAGAGTAGTAGCAAGGTTACCAAACGTAGAAACAAGATAACCAAGACAATGAAGAAGAATCGTGTTCATCTCAGTAAAGTTCAAAATCTTTATACAGCGATTGGGAACACCTTTAACGAGGAAGTATTTCCTCGAGTTGAAGACATAATAAATGAGATTGTAAAGGCTAATCTTCGACGAATCTTCAAAGAGGAAATGCACAAGGAAACAACTAGTGTCACAAATGATTTTCGTTCCTTGATTACATCAGAACTTGCTACTTTGCTCCTCGTCAAATCAAAGAATTTTTACAAAGGTACATGCAGACACATGTTGTTACTTTCCAGCCACCTGCAAGTACTCGAATTCCTACAATTTAAGAACAACTTTACAAGCAAATGAAAGATAGTCCAGACACACAAGCTGATGATCCTGACATCTGGGTTGCTCTAAAGGTAAATTTTGAAAAACCATCGGTTATCCCTGACACTTGCAGACACACTGTTCTTTACAAATAGGATCATGACAACCACCCCAATGGCCCTCCTAAGGGGGAGAAGCATGCGAAGAAGCATAAGACAACCAAAGGAATAAGGTCCGAAAAGGGTACTACATCATCAACATAAAAAGTACAAGAGTCTAAGGCACCTTCATCAGCATAACAGCAGGATTTTGATGTGTGGTCTAAGGTTTAGGAGATTGATGATGATGAGCCAAATTATGAAGAAGTGTCACCATAATTTTTGGCAAAGTTAGATGTTTGGAAAAGCGAGAGCTCCAACAATTATTGAGTCTTAAAGGAAGAAAGAAATGTTGGATAATATGATGCGTGAAAGGTGTAAGACTGCTGAAGAGTAAGTTAATTAATGCGTATTTTTATTTGATATAATAAACCAAGTTTTACATTTATAAAACCCTAACTACCTAGACTATTCCTACGCACTAAAGATCAGTGTACCCTATCATGTAGTAGTGTAGTGATTGGTAAGTACGGTTGTAGACCCTAAGAATGATTTGTACTCTCAAGTTATCTAACTAAAATGACATTCTACCTAAAGAAGCAATAAATAAAAGCATTTGAGTTTTAAATTAACATGATGGTGTTTAGTGGAACTGAGAAGTATGAACGCATTTATTTAGCTAATAAGCCTAAGTTCAATTATTATGATCTCAATTGCAATGTCTTATTACAATTTTAAAGAAGGCTCTAAATTCATTAGACTCAAAACTGCATCCTCGCCTAACTTATAATCCCTGAGTGAAATAAACTCAGAAAAAATAATTAACCTTTACTCATATTCATAGTCAATAAGATTTCCAACTAACCTATGAGATATGCTTTATTTCATCGACTCTTATGTTTTTCATGTCTAATACTACAACTAGACAGGTTATAGTAAAAGCTTACACCTAAGAAAGGTGTAAGTGTCTTTGGGATAAACACCTCATGTTAACAAGTTGCTACTTGTTAACATGGCTCGCACTACTAACCAGGTATTTATTACTAAGGGTCGCCTAATCTGCATAGGACGAAAAACTACTAAGGACTTGTCATCTCGTAGTCAATAGTGGACGCTAGGATTCAGACGCTTACTTACTACCTTGTATCCACACAACCTTATATCAATCCGTTTTTTCTCCTTCATGTCGTCGACCGAAACAAACAAAACAAAACAATGCCCTCTTTTCTTATCATATGATTTATATATATATATATATATGATAAAGGAACTTTAGGCCTTGTATATATTCAGCCCTTCATTGTCTTTAGCGTAAAACTATTAGTCCTTAAAACTACATAATAATTGCGCACTTTAAGTCCCTGAAGTTAATATTCTTTGACGTCCAATAGAACTAGCTATGGCGTAGTCATAAGTTTCGAGATACGTCATAGTTCTCTACGGCTTATTTTCCTTCCCTTGTTATGATTAGCTACGGCGTAGTCATAATGATCCAACTACGCTATAGTTTTGACGTCAGTATAATACTTTCACTTTATGTTGAAAGCTGTTAGGATTTATGTTTTCCTAACTTAGTACCGACAATACAAATAGTTAGTACTGATAGTTATAGTTAGTACTGACAGTACAAAATGTTAAGTACTGATCAGTTAGTTAGTACCGTTAGAAGAAAATAGTTAGTACCGTTTAAGAGATATGTATGAGATATTTTAGGAAAAGATATGTATGCGTTTTGTAAGTCAGTTAGGGTTTATCCTTGTTCTATAAAAGGATTCTTATTGGCATAGTTAGAGATACGACCTCAAGATATCTCATAGCAAAATTATATCTCATTAGTTAGTAATCTGTATTCATTCAAAGCAGATTAATAGAAGTTATTATTCAGTTCTACATTGTTTTTCTTAGTACTTATGTTAAGGTTCCGCATTAACACATAGTATTCATAATTAGTGTTTCTATATAGTCAATTGTATTTATACATCTTGGGTATCATCCTTAATAGGCTGTAGAGATCTATTCAGTAAGGGACTCACAAATAGTTTACCGCTTTTTAAATTAATGTTATGCTTGTTTATAAAAGTTTAGATTCGACTTTGTGTGATCTCAATATGTGGACAATATGAACAATACAAGTAAGTAAGTAAATGACCAGTAAATATAAAAGACAAGAGATAAGAGTTAGAAAGATCAAACCACAACACAAGGATTTATAATGGTTCGGTAACGAAGCACCTCTTCGCCCTACTCCACTCCCCGAGCACCAAACTCGAGAGTTCTCTTCACTATGTCAGCAAACTCCCTTTAGGCAGAGAAAATCGTACAAAACATTGCTTACACCAATTTCTGACACTAAGCGACATGTCGAGTTCTAATCCTAGCTAGAACCAATCTATCACAACACTTGTATGCTAATCACACCACTTTACAACAACTCATAACTTTGCTTCACTTCACGACTTCTCTTTGCTTCACTACTTCACTTCGCTTCACAACTTCACTAATCTTCACAACTTCACTATGCCTAGACACTACTACGATCACACCAATCTAATACTACTTACAAAGATCATCCCGATCTAACTATACTTACAATGATCACCACAATCTAACTATTATACACAACTACAATACACACCTTCACAATATACACAAATGATTTACACGATCTAACACAACTTCACAACAATACCAACTAAACTATAACACTTTTTGATTTGATGATAAGAAGTATTTTTCTCTTGCACTTAAGGAATTAAGCTCGGATCACTTGGAAACAAATCTTTATGATTAAATGATCAAAGGAATAAAAGGATAGTATAAACTAATTTAGAACAGAAAGAAAGTGTGTGCAAAAGATTAGAAAAACAGTGGGGAATAGTCCAGTATTTATAGGCAAGCTGAGCTTGCTTTTTGTCTGGGCGGTCCCCTTAAATAGGGTGTCGGTCCCTTTAATTATTAAGGGGACCGCCCTTATAGTTAAGGGGGCCGCCAGCCTCAGACGCTCCTTTTTTGTCTTTTCTAGGAGAGGTGTTTTCTGAAATATTTCTAGCCGATTTTAGGTAGAAAATTTGAATTCAAATAGTTATTTGAATAAAACATTTCTTTTAAATCTAAAAATGTTTTTAAAAGATATAAAAATGTTTGTGACATTTTTATAAAAATGTGAGGTTAAATAAAAATTCCTTTGATCATGAAATGCATTAAGCATGTGTTTATTCATACCTTTAAGTGATTAAATTTTCAAAATAAAAATTTACTACTAATTACTTGTTTACAAATAGTTTTTCATTAATCGTATTTTACATTTTGTGATTATCAAAATTTAGAGAGGTCAAAAACTATTAATAACGTTTTTAGGCATTATTTCTATCAACAATCTCCCCTTTTTGATGATTACAAAATCTAAACTCATTAAATGAAAAATTATATCTATAGTATAAATATATATATATATATATATATATATATATATATATATGTTATTGAAGTTAGGGTTTATGAATAAAGAGTATAAGAAGGATTATAAACCATTAGATGTGTAATTATTGTCATGATGTGTGGTTAAGATGAATAAGAATAATTTATGTACATTTTAGATACTTTAGGTGGAGTATTGTTACACTAATAATCATGATAAGGGCAAATACGGTAAACTAAGTTATTATTATTTGACTAATTTATTGTGACACATTTAAAGCATTTTCGAACCAATGATCAATTTGCATACGTTTTTTTTCCTTTTTATAGTTGTTATACAATTAATTATCTTTATTATACTTATGGTGACACACTAATTTTAATACATTTTTTATGACACGACGAATTTTATGACACACATATATTGACACACCAATGTTATGACACACTAATGTTATGACACACATATATTGACACACAAATTTTATGACACATTTGTAGTGTTACACTAAATTTTTAATACATATATATAGCGACACACTAAAGTTTTAGTACATTTATACCGACACATTAAAATTTTAGTACATTTATACCGACACACTACAAAAAATTTAATCCATTTGTAATGACACACTATATTTATTGACACACTAAATTTTTTGACACACTCGTATAAACATATTAATTTTTTGACACGTTTTTAATAACTAAATCTTGTAACACACTTAATTTTATAATATATTTTTAATGACACATTCAATTTCTATTAAAAAATTCGTACATAATTTATAACAACGACATATTAAAACGTTAGCTTAAATGTTATTACTACAAAAAATCAACTTGTACACTTTGTTTAACATTTACTTTGAAATGCATGTCGTAAGAGAAAAATAATATCAACTCAACAATACGTGGAAAGAGATTAACATGATGGTTTTTAATTTTTCTCAAGAATAACACCACAATTGATGGCTCAATGATTTTCGTTACTCTTTGTTAGATGATCGAATGATAGGCTCAAAATTGGAGGTTAATGAGCATTTTAAAAAATGGTTAAATGTCTAAAATACCCATGTTAGTTAGATGACATAAGTTACATTTTTAACCTTTTTTATCCTTTCTACCATTTTATACTTTCTATTTGAACCAAGCTTTATATATATATATATATATATATATATAAAATCCGGATCGATTGAGAAAGTTTTTATTTTGAGAAAATTGAGAAGGTTTTCAAAAATGATAGATTTTTAACTTTGATTCAAGTTTTTCAAGCGTAAAATTCATTTTAATGTTATTATAATTCAAAATGTGTAAAAAAAATTCGAATCAATGTTAAAAAATCTCTCGTTTTTGCAATATAAGTAAAATACTAAATCTTCTTTACAAATTTAAGGAATCATTACCATAACTCGATTTTAGCAATGATTTGTGAATCAAATTTATGATTTATAGCTCTGATTCACTATTAAATGATGTTTACTTATGAATCAAATAAAAAATTATGAATCAATTTGCTCAAACGTATATTTCTCAATCTTCTAAAAATAAAAACCTTCTCAAACGTATATTTCTCATTTTAAGGGTCTGGAATTTTTTTTCTTTTGTTTCTATACCATCTGAACATACATGTCTTTTTGTTATACATAATGAACTAACAACGCCACGCAAGGTTATATCCAAACATTGCTGTCAGTGGATTGGAAACCAATTGTGATATAGAAAAGGCTGTAATTACACATGTTCCATGCGGGATATTGAAAATGTGAGGATTGAAAATGATGAACAAGAGCAGGCTGCAAGTTAGGTATATGATACTTAATTATTCCAACATGTCACTACCATAAAAATGATCCTTAATGGTGGCATGCCTGTGTTCAATTCCTTTCAAACTAGGTTAGCATCCTTCATGTTTTGTAATTATTTATTATTTTAATCACAGTGCTTTATTTTTCGCTTATAAGAGCTATTATTATAGATTTATCCTTTCACGCTCTCTCCAACTAAAGCTCTAGCGTGATAGATTTCAAAGCCAGATAATTTGCAATTTTTGGTCAAATATTATAACGTTGAAAGTTTATGGATCCTCATCTACAAGAAAATGATAATTGAGGTAAAACATATATCCTTGCAACTTATTGCTCTCGTTCATTTTATGAGTTATTGGTGAATGGTGTACTTTAGTTTGGCACAGTGGTAGTACGAATGGATAATGCGTCAATATCTTTAACTCAAAGATGTTGTGGGTAGTTACATATGTACGAATGGATAATGCGTCACCTATAGTATGGCGATGATGGATGAGGAGGAAGACGAGTCAACTTTAAGTAAAATGAAAGTAAATACCGTTAGTCGATGGATGTTGTAAATTTATACAAAGTATAAAGGAATCAACGAGGATGAAGTTGAATCACAAAAGGAACAAGTTTCTCAATGATTTAAGACTTTCAAGCGGACTGTTAGTGATCAAGATACCAACGATGAGTAGCGTGTGCTTAAAAAGTTCTTTATTTATGGTTCTTGATTTGGTTTTACTTCTTTGTGGATTATTGATATGGAACTATAGATTTTATTTTTGTTACATAAATGTTTCACAATATTATCTTATAAACTCTTTTGCTAATTATATTTATTTGTCAAACATTCTATCAACCAGTGTTTAATTCTAAAAATAACATTGAAAGAACTATGTATTCTAAATGATAACATACAATAGACCAAGTTATCTAAATGATATGCAATACGAATAATCAAAAACAATATCGAACAACTATCAAAATGCAAATGTTTCTTTGAACAAAATCTTAGAGCTCGCCGCCCAACGGGCGGGCCTTGAAGCTAGTTTGTTCTGTAATTTTATAAAAAATTTTTGTTATTTCATATTTTATGTTATTATTTTGTAATCCTCGGATTGTGTTACTGTTGTGACACATCAATCATGTGTTTCCACTTTCTTCTTCGATAAATTGCTCTTGTTAATGGAACTCCTGTAAATTTGTCAATGTGTCCATCGAACTCAACCGAATAGAACACGATCGAGACGGTCATCAATAAGGGCTATGTCATCCAGTCGGCTTTCAAATTCTAACATCTCTGATGTTGATACAAATACGACTACATATGTTCATTGTAAGCACTAACTGTTTGTATGTTATATATTTTTTTCAACATTACGGGTTGTGTTGAAATAAAAATATATCTCCATATATGTTTTCAGCTTCGTTTTCCAGATATTGGGATTGTGGGGTTGCAGACCATAGATGTCAACATTGTCAAGCTGTTTTGTGGTACGAAGAAGGTTCCATCAAGTGGTATAATCCACATAATCCTAAATTTGTAGTATGTTGTGGTGATGGGAAAGTGAAGCTTGATCATATGCGTAAACCACCTGCTTTAAGGACTGCGTTGTGCAATTATAATGGTGGACAACGTTCAAAATTTTTTAGGAAACATATAAAGCTTATCAATTCTATGTTTGTATTTACATCAACTGGTGGTCGTATTAACAGAGACATTAATGATGGTCACAGGCTGTACACGTTTTGTCTTAACAGCCAAAATCATCATCGTATTGAAACTTTGTTGCCTACCCATGTTGATGGTCGTCCTCGATTTGCTCAACTGTATATATATGATACTGCTAATGAAACCGAGAATCGTTTTTATGCATTAAACCATCGTTTGTGTAATAATATGAAGATGCAACTCTCCGTTCATTGGTTCAACAGTTGACATCAATGCTTGATTCTAATAATGTATTAGCCAAAGCTTTTAGAATGGCAAAGGAACGTTTTTCGGATTCATCTCAGCAACCTGTGTCTATCCGATTGCTTGGTTCTAGAAGGCGAGATCAGCGACCGTACAATCTTTTACGTTTTTGAGTTACATCCAAATTTTATGGCTTTGCAATATCCGTTGCTTTTTCCATATGGCGAAGATGGATTTCACCTGAATTTACCACTTAATGTTCCTTCATCATGGAAGAGTGCGAGAAAAACGTTACTTTGCGAGAATATTATGCTTTCCGGTTGCATCAACGTTATATTGAAAATCCAATATTACACAAGGCTGGACGTTTATTTCATACATATATAGTTGATGCTTATACAGCTATTCTTGATCATGATTTAGATTGTTATTAAAGAAACCAGTCTACTATATGTTCAGAACTGTATAATGGATTGCATGATCAGATAACAAATGGTGAAACAAATATGGAGCATATAGGGCGACGAGTTGTTTTACCTTCAACTTTTACAGGCGGTCCTCGCTATATGATACAACAATATCATGATGCAATGGTAATTTGTCGTTAGGCTGGAGCTCCTGATTTATTTGTAACAATGACATGTAACCCCCATTGGATCGAGATTGCGCGGCATGTGGAAGATCATATTCCTGAACAACATGTCAATGACAGGTCAGCCATTATTACAAAGATGTTTAAGATAAAATTGGATGAACTTATTAAAGACATAATGAAGAAGCACTTTTTCGGTCGTGTTAAAGCTTGTGCGTTGATGCGGTCGTCGTAGGACTTCAACAAGAAGTTTTACAACTCCCTAGGCATAGTACCTAACCCGATTGGTAGTAGTAGTATAGGCAAGACTTGGGGGTTGTTATTGTTCTCTAGGGGAATAGGTTGGGAAAGCTTGATCACGGTCTAAAAGAATTCTAGGAGTTGAAAGAAGATTATTTTTGTATTTTTATATTTATAGGAAAACAGGTAAATCTATGGTTTGAGAGGTTGGTTTGATAAACTATTAACTAAACTCATTAATAAACTAATCTACTGGTGATAACTTTATGATAATTAAATGTATTTACTTAATCATGCATTACTTATCAGATTGTTTCTCCTAATCATGTTGCCTTGTCACACTTGTGATGTAATGTGTAAGTATTTCCTAGGTCATGAACGAATTACACGAATCCGTCATCTATTTAATATACCGATAAGGCAAAGCACAAGTAAGGTAGTATGAAGACTATTAAAAGGCCCCTAAAAGTATATTAAATGCGTGTGAAATACCTTAAGATGGATCAACAACATAAGGGGCGGCCAAAAAAATAAAAAAAGGTAGTATGAAGACTGTTACCCTATGGTATCCTTTCTACGCACTCGCGTTTCCCTAGATGTGTCAACAGCGATACAGACAAAAGCTGGTTTTCTAAGGCCTAACGCGCACATTCATCAACAAGAAGCAATAGTAAAAGATCTACAAATCTGACCTTTCATGGCAATCTTAAGTAAATACAAAAGAGGGTTTAGCCTCGATGTTATAAAGGGTGTAAGGAAGATAATCAATCACAGACACATAGACATATTGATATGATTAATTGATAAATAACCTTACTGAATTGAAAAAACATGGATCCAAGGTCAGTAACTATATGGTTTTGATGCCTAAGTTTGACTATGAGCTTGTTAAAGGGACTTAGGGTTTTCGTCTCCCTAAGTATACAATAGTTATCCCAATGTTTCACACTAAAACCGTAAAATTCAGATTTGGTATTATTAGATCATAATTGACGCGGCGGCGTCGCTTTATGTCTGACACCGTCGCCAACAAACGTAGTTGGTTCTAGATCCACTTTAAGTCGGCTACGTTGTGACGCCATTGGAATATCCAGACACCGTCACTAGATAGATCACGACGGCGTCGCTTTATGCCTGCGACGTCATCTCCACGCTCTGAGAACAATACTTCTTGGTGAATCTTGGTGCAAGTCTGTAATCTCGTCTATTTCTTCTCCAAATGAGCCCAAGTCACGTGTATTTTCTCCAAATCCCATTCAAGTGCTAAAAACCTGAAAACAAACGATTAAGCACATAATCTGGGCATATTAGCATGATTTAGGGGGTTAAATGACCCCGAAATGGTGTATAAAATGACACCTCATCAAATATCCCTACACTTGGGATTTGCTTGTCCTCAAGCAAATGAGCTTTTCTACCTAGACAATAGCAATTATATAGGGTCATTTACACCCTATCTCTCTAAAAGTATTTTACAACACAACCTTTTAGACCTCGTAATTAAAAGCACGGAAAGCATACACTAGCACCTCACATAAGTGTTTGGGATTCTCTCTTTCACTCGGGTGTATAATAAATTATAACATAATGGGGAAACGGAAAATCAACACTCATTACCTGTCATAGCATATAAATTACCATAGGCTTGGTAAAGGATCAAACCTCCACCGCTAGGCGCAAGCATTATTCATTACTATCTAAGAGGTCTTTTAAAGGGTTGTGGGGTGTAGGTGTAAGATAACATATAATGGAAACAGAAACGGATGGGATACATTTGGGTGGCTTTGGGTGAATTTGGAGTGGAAGGGTTAGCTAATTATTTATACGAATACACGTTGGTTTGGTTGCTAAGCCAAGACTCGGACGAAGATATACAAACTCTACAAAACTCTACATCAATCTCTTTCTTTTTCTTTTCTTGACTCTAATATAAACATAGACATAAGCAAATGGTAGCCCGTACATTTTTTCATTTTTTTATATACATTTTTTTGTACACTTTTGCCCTGCCATTGCTTAAACATATAATATATCATGGGGGTTTATAGATACACCCCTACAATTGAACTTTTACATACTCGATTATTTACAATCTAACTAATGACCCGATTTGAGATGGATCAAAATAACATGGAGATCTTAACACAAACCTATGAGGGTATTGATTTAAACTTTCTTCCCCATTTTTCAGCGAAATAAATATTATCATGATCCCAATCGTTCCCAAACAGTATTTACAAGGATTAGGGACTTAGCAACGTGTCTCAATAATTTAACTTGGGTTAAACAATATGTACTAAATGTGAGTATACTTCAAGGTAGGTAAGCGATTTGGGTTGTAATGATTGGTTTAAGGGTGACAATGCTCTTCATTAATAGTCCGGCTTAACCAAAAAATTACGAGAACCGTGAAAAAGGATAGGCTCGGAGGGTTGTACTATGGGTATCCTGCACTAAAAATGAGTGCATGGCAAGGGTGTGGGATAGTTATATGATCGGTGTGACCATCATAACAATTACAGGTTTAAAACATGGGTTAATCCTAACGCCTCTTATCAGAAAATCCTAATTCTGGCTATGCGGTCTCAGAATGCATCACAAAAACAAGTTCTAGAATTTAATATACTACCGGTACACTCATATAATTTAATACCGATACCAATGCTCTAGAAAATGGTGACAAAACCACATATACACATCCGTACGATGGAATAGGACACACTGATTGCTCACTCTAACTCGATAAGCTAAAGTATAAAAACTATCTTGGGTATCAAAAATAGATACCCGAATTCCTATAGATCTAAAGGCGAACCTCACAATTTTTAGGGTGGAATTCGGAGGGCTTTTCTGTAGTCATACACATTCCTATCCATGAGTCGATTATTAATACTCGGTTTTCGTCGGTATGTGTCATAAAATTTAAATTTTGGTCAAAATTACCTTTTTATGCTATGTTTTGATATATTACCCATCATTTCAAGGACAAAGCAAATGGTAAATGAATGAAAAGTCTAAGGTTATTTCCCCCCTACACGTAAGTTGAACATTGTCCCCAATGTTCTATAGAAGTACCCGTAAAAACGAATAAAAGGAAAAGAAAACAAGTAAAAGAAATAGTACTCTCCCTGGTTTGCTCAATAAATGGGAGATGAAAAATGTGATATATGGTGGAATCGTCCTAAGAATTATCCATTGAAACTTCTAAGAACTTCCAGATTTTTCATCAAATATAACCTTGTAAATCAATGACAACGAAACTACACCAAGCATAAAATCGGCGGGATAGATAAATATACAACATGAATTTAGGGTTTCGACTCTACGAAAGCAGTAAAGATAGGATGAGAGTAATGATATAATTATAGGTTTATGCAGGTTTACAAAAGAATTACAAATTTTAAATATTGCACATTTTATTTTTCAGAAATACTTGAAAAAATTTGAATTTTTTACATAGCTGAAGACGCGACGCCGTCAGGATAAATCCTGATGCCGTCTCCAGCATTTGTGAAAATTTCTTTTTCGTTTTTAATGAGAAATTTCCTGCACGCAATTTTTATAAGTCAAATCTGAAAAAAGTACTGCATAAAAACCTGGAATTAATCATAACAATCATATAACTCGAAACTGACGCGGATTAATCTAAATAATTTATCTTAAATGTTTGAATTTGGTTCTTAAAAACCAGATATTTCCCCTACACTTATTTTGTTGCAAAATACCTTTGATTACAAATAAGACGAAGTTATAAACAAACAAAGCATGATTACAAAATTCATTCAAACGTAATAAAACAAACAATAAAGAATTAAAAACACGACACTCCTAATATGCGATAAAAATAAACATTGGGTTGCCTCCCAAGAAACGCTTGTTTTTGTTCGAGTCACGAGCCTGACTCTACCCTTATTTAACAGATAAAGGGGAGGGTTCCCCTACACTTGATTCAAGTATGGGGATAGTAACTGTACACTCCATGGTGGTAAGAAAGCTGATATGTTAAAAAAGTATTTGTTGAATTTTATGCTCTAATTGGTGTGTTTCTTTCATCCTACCATTTTCTAATTCTTTTGGCCAAATAGGTAAATTAAGTCCTTCTTTAAGAAAAGAAACTTCTTTGGGTTCTAATTGCCAATCATTTTCAATCATCTCGAAATTCAAAAAATCAACACCTAAAGATCCACTATGTCCTAATAAACCCGGTTTAAATCTATAATGTTTCTCAGGGTCTTCTACACATGGGTGATAATAGCAATACATGTCCTTAGGGTAGAAAGACGCCACGTAAGGTGAAGGTGGTATATGGATGGTCAAATTGTCTACTACCTTCATCCTAAAACTATCCAAAATATGTGGTTTGATGGGTGGTTCGGGGCCTCTTTCGTTTCCTAGACTTGCATATAAGGATGGACAATTAGGTAAGGGTTATGGTTGAGGCTTCGGTTCATCAAAAATAGGAACTTCCCTAGAACTAAGAGGAATGTCACGATTACAAGTATTCAACCCTAAATCCTCTAGTTGTGTTTCGTTAAAAGGTTCTACCTCTATCGGGGTTCCTAAAGTCTCTTTAACTTCTTTCAGGTGAGTCACGGGCGGTGTGTTTTCCTCAAACGATGGGAGGACTTGTGGGGTACTTTGTGGGCTTGACCTTTTCGCATCATGTCGGGACTTGCCGTTTCGGTTATTGTTTGTACCAGGCTTAAAGCCAAAGGTACTTTCCCTTATAAGAGGTGGACTAGGGAAGATTGTGCGGACGTGTTTGACACAAAGTGACTTTGGTGAGACGAATTTAGGTGTATGGAAAGATACCTTTTCTGTGAGAACTTCTGAGAGTTTAGAACCATTAAGGGGATCAAGATCCTTAGTGTTGGGGTACCTTGTGATCTTCTTGATCTTTGTGGTTCTATTTTCTTCCATCCTTATTTCTTCCTTTAATTTCCCTACAACCTCCGAAGAGAGTTGAATGAAATCACTTCCAATAACACCTATATACTCTTCAAGTTGCTTAACTTTTTCTTCTTGATCGAGAATGAAATTCATCACAAGATCCTCGAATGCCTCCTGGCGTGATGGTTGCGGAGGTAGTTGACGCATCATGTCGCTTGATATCCTAAAAATGCTTTCACTCCTTCCCATTAGCGTGATTGCCTCCTCCATAAGTGTTCCAACTTTACACTTTATGATCCCTAATAATTATTCAAGGTTGAGGTTTTTGTAGTTGCGGCCCTCTTTTTTTGAGATGATAGGTTCGTTCCACCCTTCATCTCATATCGTGTAACTCTCGATGGTGGTGCCAGGCTTTTTTCTGCCACTCATTTTCCTTGTCGGTCTCCAGCGGCGTAGTCACTTGTCCTTTTTAGGGTGTGATCAATGCGATCGTAAAATATTTGTACTTGGAGCCAAAGATCAATTCCATGGTGTGGGACTTTTCGGAGTAAGTCCTTGAAACAAGTCCATGCTTCAGAAAGAGATTCTTCATGATGTTGTTGGAACATCAAGATATCATTGCGGAGTTTTACGGTCCTTCCCAGTGGAAAGAATTGAGCAAGGAAATGAGTAGTAAGATCCTCCCATGTGGTGATGGATCCTGCTGGAAGACGTTCAAGCCAATTGCTAGCTTGATCGCGAAGGGAAAATTGAAATAAACGCAGGCGCGTTCTTTCCCTGTTTTCACCATCAAGGTCAAGTGAGTCCACAAGTTTTAGGAAATCCTTGAGGTGTTGGTTTGGATCCTCGGACCGAAGTCCGTGGAATGAGCATCCATTTTGCACCAACCGGATGGTGTCGGATCGAAGAGGTACCACGTTGTTCCCTACGGGGAGCTCGATGGTATTCCTGTAGCCTTTGTGGCTAGGTTTGGAGTAGTCTTCAAGAGTGCGGATAGGATTCTCGTCTCCCATGGTGGTTGACGAGAATGGGTTACGAAAAAATTACCACAAAGAAAAGATAGACTACAAGAAAGCTAATATGCGAGAATTAAAGTCTCACTTGAAAGGATTCAAGCGAGTAGAACTAAGTTAAACTATGATCAAAACCTAACTATTCCCCGGCAGCGGCACCAAAAACTTGATGCGGTCGTCGTAGGACTTCAACAAGAAGTTTTACAACTCCCTAGGCAGAGTACCTAACCGTTGTAGTAGTAGTATAGGCAAGACTCGGGGGTTGTAATCGTTCTCTAGGGGAATAGGTTGGGAAGGCTTCATCACGGTCTAACAAAATTCTAGGGGTTGAGAGAAGATTTATTTTTTGTTATTTTTTTAATTTATAGGAAATTCAGGTAAAATCTATTGTTTGAGAGTTGGTTTGATATAACTATTAAACTAAATACTCTTACTAGTGATAACTTTTATGATAATTAAATGTATTACTTAATCATGAATTAACTTTATATATTTTTCTCCAAATTCACTATTACCTTGTCACACTTGTGATGTAATGTGTAAGTATTTCCTAAGTTATGAACGAATTACACGAATCCGTCGTCTATTTAATATTCCGTTAAGGCAAAGCACAAGTAAGGTAATGAAGACTATTACAAGGCCCCTAAGAGTATATTAAATGCGTGTGAAATATCTTAAGAGGGATCAACCATATAAAGGGGTAGGGTAGTATGAAGATTGTTACCCGATGGTATCTTTTTTACGCACTTGCGTTTCCCTAGACGTGTCTACAACGATATAGACAAAAGCTGGGTTTCTAAAGCCTAACATGCACACTTATCAACAAGAAGCAATAGTAATATGATCTACAATCCGACTTTCATGCAATCATAAGCAAATACAAAGAGGGGTTTAGCCTAGCATGTTAAGGATAAAGCAAGAACATAGATTAATCATACAACACATAGACATATTGAATGATTAATGAATAACAATCTTACTTGATTAAAACATGGATAGAAGGTAGTTACAATAGGGTTTGAGGCCTTAAAAATAACCTTTAAAGCTGCTACAAAGACTAGGGTTCGTCTCCCTAAAGTTATACAAAGTTACACACTTAAAACCCTAAAATCGGTTTTGTATATATAGAGATATCATTGCGACGACGTCGTGTTGAAGTCTTGACGCCGTCGCTATGTGGATGATTCTAGATCCTTTTTAAGTCGGCCACATTGATCCGCTCTGACCACACCTTAAAATATATGTAATATAATAAAATATCAAATATATAGTAAGAATAGTCTAAAAGCAGAATCAATGATACCGAGAAGTAGTATAGAGCTTTCCCGGGTCGTAAATCCCCAACGAGGCTGGAATGGTAAATCAATACGATCGAAGATTTGAGTTTGAAGGAAGGAATTGGTTTGGGAAGTTGAAAAAGTCAAATTAAACAATAACGGACTAAAACATTTAAGAAAAACCTAGAAATTACGAAATTAAACTAGAAAACGAGACCCCGAATCCCGTACAAAAGGGGGAAAACCTAAAATCTTTAAAAATAACCCTACGGAAAATTTTTCACTTCTAAACTACTCTACGGGTCAAATAACGAAGAATGAAAAAGACTAGACCGAAAACGGAGTTCGTTTGACCCAAAAACGAGTCAAAACAAAAACCCGTACCCGGACCCGGACCCGTTCTTTAAAAGATGAAAAGTTGTAAAAATGACCCTACGAAAAATTTTATATTTTTCCTACAAACTAGATGACAAAAGAAAATTTTATAAAAAAGCAAAATATTTTTTTGTATTTTTTATGAATTAAATAAACTTTTAACTAAATTAAATTATAAAAAATACTAAATGTTTACGAAAAATTCTGAAAATTTTACAAAAAATGCTAGATACTTTAATGGTCCTACGAAAAATAAGAAACAAAAAGTAGCTTAAGAAATAAGCCCGTAAATAAGCTTTTACAGCTTATAGGCTTATTGAGCCAAAATGTATATAAATACCAAGCCCCT